>CM039513.1:1888122-1902342 GCA_022432975.1 Begonia masoniana | reverse complement strand
ACAACCATTCAAAATGACACGCTAACCTGTTTCAGTTGAGATATATACGAAGATGCAACATCGGAACCAGTAATTTTTATTATTATTAATTGACGTGTCGGGTTTATCTATGAAATAAAATTAGAATTTATTTGATTCGGAGTTTGGGGATGTAATAGTTGCACGAGGTAGTGAACTAAAAGATTTTGTCTATCGTGATATATGTAGGGGCTCCTGTTCCTCCCAGAAATTTTGAATCTTTTTTTTTAATAAAAATAAGTCGAAAGAATGAAAAAAAAATCAGCATATTTAATCTACCTAACTTAATAATGAAACCTTAATTTAACAATCCTCATCAACTATCCTATGATTAAAATGAAATATAAAAAATTTAAATTCAACAATCCAAATTATCATTATCTAACATACAGATTAAACTACTATACAACAAGTAATGAAATCTAAGAAATTATTCAACGTCCAAAATAAATCCTAATTATCTAACCTACAAACTAAATCCAACTATCCAACATTAAATGAAATCTAAATCCAAGATCAACCAAATTAATCCAACTACTTGAAAATACAAACTAAATAGTAAATTTCACGTAAATAATCAAGTCCATTCCAACTTCCAAGCAATCAATTCCAAATTATTAGAGATAAATATTAAAATGAAGTCTATAATTACAACTAGGTCCATATCAAGTCATCGACGTGTCATCTTCGAGAACATTTTCATCGGTAGCGGAATCTGTAAAATGAAAATATTAAAAACATTAGTTAATCGTTAGAGATAAACATGTAAAATAAATAAATATTAGAATGTTCGAAACTTCTTCTATACTCGTGATATTATTATCTTCGAAATCATCATCAATGACATTAGAAATTTTAAAAGAATTGAATGTTTTGAGCCAACTTTGAGAGCATATAAGAGTTTCAACACTTTGGGGAGTTAGAGAACTGCGAAAGACATCAAGAACACCACCACCACAATTAAAAGCAAATTCAGAAGCCGCCATAGAAATTAGAATGATCAATATATCTTTCGCAATTGCACTCAAAACTCAATACTTATCGGAGTTTCTCTTCCACCAAAATTAATGTCAGCACTGTCTGAAAAATTATCTAATTTCTCAAACAAATATTGATCAATCTTTGACACATTACTTTTATCATTTTTTTTTCAGAAGAATTTTCAAGCCCATAAAACAAAAAGTACATTGCAGTTGAACGAGTTTGCACCAAAGAACTCATTGACTTTGGAGACCTTTGTTGACTATTGTTGCTACTTGGAGTCTTGTTTTCATTAGTTGTATCACCTTTATATTCGGTATACAACTTTTCAATTACATCATCTATTTGCTTTGAGTATTGTGCAGCTCTTTCACTGCCAAATAAAATGGCTAAACAATGCCGTAAAAATCGTGTTTTGCAACTTTGATCAAGAGCAACAGCAACATATACAAATATGTTTATTTTTTCAAAAGATCCCCAATATTTATCAAACTTCTTTTGCATCTCGATAGTCATTCTTCTTAGCGTTATATTATCACCGTTAACATATGTCTCAATAGTAATCTCCAAATTACAGACTTCACCTAAGTACATATTCGATGTAATATGCATATAAATAGAAACATTAAATATCATAGTATGAAATGTCTCTAAGAATTTTATGTATTCTCCAATGCATGACCAATCTTCAGTTGTGGATGAATATGCCCCTCCCATTTCATGCAAGAAAGAGCTATCATTTTCTACTAATTTTTCAAAAGTTGTTTCATACTTCTCAGCGCTTGCCAATATCAGATACATAGAGTTCCAATGAGTAAGAACGCCGAGCGACAAATTACTTTTACAGGTAATTTTAACCGCATCAACGCAGGCTTGGAACTGTTGCAATCTACCCGGAGAAGACCTTACGTGCTTAACAACTTTTTGTACCCTTGTTATGGACTCATGATGTTCTTTCAAACCATCAGAAATGATCAAATTTAGGATATGTGCAAAACATCGCATGTGCATATGATCACCATTTAAAATCAATCTCTTCCAATTTCTAATTCTCTTCGTCAAATAAGAAATAACAATGTCGTTGGAAGACACATTGTCAACGGTTTCCAATCTCTCATTTAAGCAAACATTTTTCAATTTTTTTACCAATAGATTCACTCTTATGGTTCGTAATCAAACAAAAATTCAATATCTTCTTTTGCACATGCTACTCTTGATCAATATAATGACATGTCAGTACCATATAATTCAAAATTTGAATATATGTCCAAGTGTCAGTGGTCAAACATAACCTCTATGATGTTGTAAAAAAATATTCTTTCAACTTGGTTCTTTCTTTTTAAAATATGTTGTGAATATCTCTTGATATTGTTTTTCTATATGACATAATAAACTTGTGATTGAGATATAGACAAAATGTCCTAAAACCAATTTCTTCCACCACTTTCAGTGGCAATTCATCTAAGATAATCATCTTTGCGAGAAATTCTCGAGCAACCAATATAGTAAATGTAGCACCTGGTTCTATTAAGCCAAAATCTAAATTATCACTTATGATGTGCTAGCTTTTATGTAAGATTTGGGAGAGAAAGTGATTAGGTTAATTAATAACTAAGCAAGGATAAAAGAGTAATTAGCAATTTGAAAAGTGGATAACGTATTTAAGAAAAGGTTTAATGAGGTTTAGCCGCCACTGTTCCTTCCATTCCTTTTTCGCTCCTCAGCTCCCCAGCTTGACAGAGTGCTCTAGGGGATTTCCAGTCGATTCCTCCAGCGATTTTCCTTCAATCCAGATGAGTTTTCCTCATTTCTCTTATGGTATAGCGATTAAATACCTGAAGGAATACAGTGTGAAGACTTTGAGGATGTTGAGATTTAGCGTAGTTTCAGGTTTTAGTGATAAATGGGAATGCTCGGGTAGTGGAGTTTCTAACTAGATTCCTTGAACTTCTATTTAATTTTGGTGAGGTTTAGTGAAGCCTTGATTTATATTCTGTTATGAACTTAGGTGAGCAAATTTCTTAAGTAGCTAGCAACCAGACAAATTTCCAGAAGCCAGGTAAGTAGAGTATGCTTCTGCCTTCGGGCCTACATCACAAAACAGTAGGTTTCTTTTCCTGTATGTTGAATGTTTTGGTATTAGTCATGCATCATTTTTCTTAAGGATTATGAAAATGAATTTTCATGTAAGGAATGGTACGGTATGAACTGAATGTGATAGACAAACTATTAAGGGAACTAATCCACCTCTTAACTTATGAAGGGATTTATAACATTGGGAGAATTGATCCCACTCCCAAGGGAACAGAGGGATCAGATCAGCTATTAAGGGAATTCATCCGCCCCTTAATTGAGTAGAGGATGTATAACATTAGGAGAATTGATCTCACTCCCAAGGGAACCGAGGGATCAGATGAGTTATGAACGAATGTGTATGTAACTGAGATGAGAGAGTAGATATTGCATGTTTAGGCTGTATGTTCCAGCATATCACTTCATTATTGCTTTACTTGCTTAGCATTAGGCTAATAGATGAGTTTGTGATGTAGATATTGAGGATACTGCAGGTGATTTCCCTGAGAGCTTAAATGAGTAGATGAAGTTGGAGGAGCACGACTATGTCTCGGTCAGGCATCTGGTTGGGCGGTTTAACTGGTGTCAATGGTTGTGAAGGTTTAGTGGACAATGATTTCATTTTGAGTATGTTAAACTTTCTGATGATAGAGGTTACTTGATGTTTTCAAAAAGTATTTTGAGACTTTTCTGATAATTGTATTCTGTTGGTTTAATACTGGATTTGAGTAATGTAATGATTTGAATTGTTTCTAAATATTTCCAATAAAGTAAGGAAGTTTCTTTCTATAGTTAGAGTTGTATTGCATAACATTAAGTAGATGAAATATCGCTTTGTTCTCTATCGGCAGATGATATCTATCGGTAGATGATGTCTATCGGTAGATGTCGAGTTGTTGTTCTGTTGTCTATCGGAAGGTGCCTTCAGTAAAGTCATCGGATGATGTCTTCAGAGGAAGCCATCAGAAGATACAAGTAAGATTTTGTCGTTTAGTGATCGGTACATGAAGTTTATTTAATCGGATGATGTAGGTTTAATTCTATCGGAAGATGTAGGTTTGTGGTATCGGTAGGAAAGGGTATTATGTTTTGTCGTTTAGTGATCGGTATCAGTAATTTATTCTGTCGGAAGAAGTATTGAGAGATTTTTGTCGCTTTGCTATCGGTAGATGCGAGTCGCAAAACTTGTCGTTTTGCAACCGGTTGATGTTAGATAGTTGATTTATCCGGCTGACGTCATCGGCAGATGCAGTCTACAGAGAGATGACTTTGTCTTTATCTTTTCCTGCTGACGTCATCGGCAGATGCAGTCTACCGAGAGACGATTTCTTCTTATTTTGTTCCAACCTCTTCCGTTGACTTAACTCGGCGGCAGATGTGTTTGACTTTTGTAAATTCCAGATATTTCGTGCCTAAGCCTTCAACTCCTCCAGTCAAAATATTTTCCTAATATTTTAATTAATTATTTGAACACTGATTATTGCTTTGTTTAACTTCATTTTCGCTCAAAGATTTTCCGCTGCAAGATTTTATGTTTTTAGCAAACGTACAAAACTTGACTTTCAAACAAAGTTCTAAATTTGGTCCAAAGTTTCTTATTATGTTCGGATTCACGAATAACAAACCGGGTTCAGAAAACTTGGGGCGTTACAGTATGGTATCAGAGACATTCAGTTAAATCGTTCAAAAGATTACTCATCAGTGCCGATCTTTGCATGGAAGTACTCCAACAACTGTAAGTGTTTATCTTAATCATTAGATATTTAAGAGTGTAATTAACCTTGTACAGAATATAGCAAAATGTCTAGACGACCAGGAAGACCAAGAGTACCAAGAGAGATACCAAGCCCGAGGCGTGAGGGGGATTCTAGTGTAATTAGGCAACTGACAGAACTGATGCGTCAGCAGACTGATATAGTGCGTCAACAGTCTGATCAATTAGGAGTGCTGTTGAACCGGGAAACACAAGGAAGTGCCAACTCGGGTTCTAGCGGTGAACATTCTGGGGATAGATTCCAGAGACTAAGACCACCCACGTTTGATGGACAGTCATCTGATCCAATTATTGCTGAGGGATGGCTTAGAAAGATTGAGAGCATGTTTAGGTGTGCCAACATAGGAGAAGGAGACAAGGTCACGTTGGCAACATTTCATTTAGCTGGCGAAGCTCAACTCTGGTGGAAAACAATAGAGACCACCACAGACGTTTTGGCGATGTCTTGGTCACAATTCAAGGACATTTTCTATGGGAAGTATTTTAACAGCACTATCCAGACCGCGAAGAAGTTGGAATTTTTGAACCTGAAGCAGACGGGGTCTTAAAAGATTTTTTAACCCTTGAAGAACTTTCACAAAACTTGTAGATCGAGATGTCGGGAACTTTATAATCTCGTAGTCTCTACTCCTTTTTTCCTGCTTTTCTTAACTGAAAGGTAGTCTCCTCTTCCTTTACAATAAAAGATTTTTTTTATTAATTTTGTAAATACAAATATATTGCAAATATGTTGCCATTAATTTTTTGGCAAATAAACATTTATAGAAATAATATTTTATTCCATTGATTTCAAAGTTGGTAGTTTGTTTCATGGTAATCAAGAAATAATCTATTCAAATTATTGAATGGATGGATATTGAAAATCAAGAAGATATTGATGGAAGTTAGAATAAGGAAACTTGAGGATCAAGGAAAGTAATTGAAAATCTAGAGACTTTAGTTTTTTTAAAAACTTTGTTTTTGAATGTCGATTTGAAAGATATTTGATGGATTATATCAAGCCTTGATATCACATTAATTATGTGATAATTTCCTAAGTCTTCGGGATCCATATCCAAGTAGTTGGCGATACTTTCCTAAAATATCACACGAGGTGTCTCTCACCCGATTTAATGAGATTTGGTTTCCTTATTTTTTGCGGCTTTAAATTTCGATTTGGTATTTGAATTAAACCTCAGATAATGCAGTTACCAATCATATTTAAGTTTTCATACCTAAGGAAGCATTGACGAATTTTTTGATTATTCTTTGAAGGAGATTTCTTGATTGACAAGTCGTCGCCATTCTTTCTCTCCCTCATGCATCTGCGTATGGGTTTGTCATTGTTCATTCAGTTCTTGAATGATTATTTTACACACTTTGTTTATGCTTTGGAATTCATCGATTATTCGAGTGTGTTGATTTATTTCGTCCGAAGACAACGACCTGGTATTACAGACCGTGTCATAGAAAGCAATCTTCTTTATTCTTTATTAAAGCTCAGTCTCGGGAGAATGATACATTGGAACTCGGGAGGAGTTCTGTTTATCGACAAGGGGAGCTTGTCAATTTGATCGTGGGCAAGGGGATCTTGCCATACACGGATTCCAGGTAAAGTCATCAACAACAAGAGGATCTTATTGCATTTAGATCTCGGGAGGGATCGATCTTAAGTCAAAGGGAGCTCGCAAAAATAGTTTCATTGGGAAGTTAAGTAGTGACGGGGTCAAAGATAAGAGAGAGTCTTTATTTGTTTAAGTCCGTTTGTCTTGTAACTTTGTGAACTCGTGAAATATTTTTATAACTGGATGTGGCCCTGTAGACGTAGGCAAATTTTTGAACTGTGTTACCAACCTCCTGTTTCCTTACTTCCGTATTTTTATAATTGTCCATCAATACATTAATTATCGGTGTCACACGAAACACTCTGTGTGACATCGTCTAACTAATCTTGATCTTTCAATTGGTATCAGAGCGGGTCGTTTCTGTTTCTTAAGCGAGATCCATGGGACAAGATCATAGTTCGAGTGCTATGGACTCTATAAAGGAAGGAGGCTCGACAATACGTCCACCTTTATTGGATGGAAGTAACTATACTTATTGGAATGAGAGGATGAAAGCATTCATTAAACCTATTGATGAGAAGGCCTGGAGATCTATTTTGACATGATGGAATTACCCTATGGATACTGATGCAGAAGGTGTCACATCTCCCAAGCTTGAAGAAAATTGGTCAGTAAATGATGATGCTTTGGCACACAGTGATTCAAAGGCTCTCAATGCTATCTTCAATGGCATTGATTCTATTCAGTTCAGACTCATCTCTACATGCGAATCAGCCAAAAGAGCATGAGAGATTTTTCAAACCACCTATGAATGAACATCAACTGTAAAGTTATCCAAGGTGCAAATGCTAACTACTAGATTTGAGAATCTGAAAATGCATGAAGACGAGAGTATTGGTGAGTTCAATGCCAAACTATGTGACATAACAAATGAAGCGTTTTCTCTCGGTGAGATGTTTTCTAAAGAAAAACTGGTAAGAAAAACTCTTCGGCCTTTTCCACAACGATTTGCTTATAAAGTCATTGCTATAGAAGAAGCCAAAGATGTCTCTAAAATGAAGCTTGAAGAATTGATAGGATCTTTTAGAACCTTCAAGATGAATCTTGGAGGAGACACAGAAACAAAGAAGGCAAAAAGAGTGGCTCTAAAAACTGAGATACAGAATTTCAACGAGCACAATAAAGATGATTTTGAGGAATCTCTAGCCCTTCTATCAAAAACTTTTAGCAGAGTTATGAAGAGATTTGGAAGAAATACTTGCGGTGTCAAGCACAATATCACTAACTTCAAAAATGGTTCTTCAAGCAACAAGAAACACATGGAAGAAACTCATGTCTGATCAACCATTCAAGAACAAAGACATTCAAGGCAGAGAGTGTGAAGGTTTTGGGCATATACAAGCAGAATGTGCTAATACTTTGAAGAAAAAGAAGAACTCTCTAAACGTGACTTGGAGTGAGGATGAGTCAGAGAATGAAGACGAATTTCAGAGCAACCATGTGACACTTGTTGTTAAGAAAGAACATAAAAAGAATGGTAGTGTTATACACGGTGTCACAGAAAACTTATCAACTAGTAGTGATGAAGACAAAGAAATAGTCACAGAAGAACACCTTATTGGAGAATACAAGTTTCTTCATGAGAAATAGATTGAACTTGTTGAAAGTAAATCAGCATCTACATATTCAAATTAGAGATTTGAGAGATGAGAAGAGCAATCTTCAAAATGTTATTGCTAATTTGGAAACCAAACTGAGAACGAGTTAGGATTTGGAAACCAAACTAAGAACGAGTCAGGATGAAGTTAATGTTCTGACCAATGAGATAGTCTCTTGAAGAAAAATGTCAAAATGTTGAATTCGGGTTCTTCTAAACTGAATGATATTTTAAACATCAGTAAATCAAGTGTCAATCGATCTGGTTCAAAGAAGAAACTAAGTTTCACAAACTGTAGCAATGAAGAAAAATCGCTCTATACTGGAATTCGTAAGGGAGAGCTCGGTGTCACAGCCAGTGTCAGCAACGTGATTTGATTACAAGGGGAAGCAAGTTGCAAAAAGAATTCCAAGAACCAACATGATATTAAATTCTTGTGACTCCTATCATGTTTCAAATAGTAAAGGTAACAAATTTGTTTCTATGTGTCATTATTGCAATCTTCGTGGTCATATTCGTCCTAGATGTTTCACCTACTTGCTGACCTAAGATTGAGTATTGTTAGAAATGTTTTTTCTTACAGATTTCCTTATAAAAAATGGGTGAAAAAATCAAGTTTGAAGTGTAATGTTACACATCTTTCATTAAAGGCAATCGCAACGAATGCATGGTATTTTGATAGCGGGCGTTCTATGCACATGATTTGGGCAGTTCCAGAAAAGATGGCCAGACTCGAAGCAATTGAAACACTTGTCGGCATATTGTCTGCATTCTCCTGGATGAGACTTCAAACACTTCGGACACTATGGAAACCACCTCTTTGGTTGCTGTTGTGGCTTCTTCCCTCCTCTCTGATCATTCAAATTACCTCCCGGCCGCTTGGTTCCCTGTTGCTGAGAAGAAGATCCACCTCGGCTTATCTGGCCTGTAATCTTCTTAAACATTCTTTTTTGGGGCTTCAGCTGACTTGACACATTTATCATCGGCCTCCTCCATCTCTAATGCTTAGGGGTGTACGTGGTCCGGTCCGGTCTGGTTTTGAAAAAAATTAAGACCGGACCAATAAAATTCGGTTTTCATTTTTTAAGACCGGTACCATCAAAAAAATTTTAAGGACCGGACCAGAATTTCGGTTCCGGTTCTGGTCCGGTTTCGGTTTTCCCATTAAAAAATATTTTTTTAATAAAAAATCTCAAACTAAAAAATTTCAAACGAAATTCAAAACATCATCTAAGTTATTTACCTCCAGAGCCACGTACAACCTAATAGAAAATAGTAAAGATAATCCAAATACAACTACAAATTTCTAAGCTGGTGAGTTTCATTGAAACTCCTCAAAGATTCAGCCTTGGAAATTTCTGCTTAATTATTTACACAGAACATCAATATCTAAAAGCATCATCATAATCGTAAAGGCCATGGCAACCTTTCCATGAAGCACTGTTTATAGTCTGCAAACCCAACTAAAGAAAACACTCACAAAATTAACAGAAAAAAAAACATGCTTTCGGAAATTAACAGCAACACGATGAAAAATTTAGGTAAAGAGCAACACAAAATTAACAGCAACGAAACATCCACAAAACAACACAACAAAATCGATGATTGGCAGGTTGTAGCTCAGAAAACTAACACAATCAAATGCTCTCGGTCACGTCCGAAGAGTCTCCCAAAAACAGCAGCACAATGAACGTAAAATAGAGATACGAAGCACGAAAGATGAACTGGAAAATAGAAATACCTGTACCTAGTTTCAGAGAGCTCCGATTCAGATTATAGGCATCGTCGTCGGCGTCGACAACGGCTGAGAGAGAAGGTTGAATGACAAATTGAAGGCTGTGGCTTCGGCTTCGGCTTCGGCGTAGGTGAGCGAGACAGGACAGTCTCTCCTCTCCTCTCCTCTGAACTGAACTTCGACAGAATGAAATTAGGGCTTTTTGACGCAAACTGGAAAATCCTCAAGTTTTATGTGTTTTGTGTGGTCCGGTTCTGGTTTTCGGGTTTTTGTCATTAAACCCGAAAACCCAACCGAATATTAATTTTTTTTTTAGAAAACTCGACCAGAACCGGACCAAATAGGTCGGTTCTGGTCCGTTTCTTCGGTCTGGGTCGATTTTGTACACCCCTACTAATGCTTTAGCCACAACTCTCGTGTAAGATATTCCTTTAATCCCAAAAGTCTTCACTAGCTTGTAGATCTCCGGTTTCAGGCCCTACACAAATTGAAGTACTTTGTCTTCTTTCCTGCTCATCATGTGGCTGGCAAACCAGGAAAGTCACTCAAACTATCTAAAGTACTCCCCCACTGATCCGGTCTACTTTAACTGTAAGAATTCCAGCCTCTTAGCAACTTGAACCGTCCGGTTGTAGTATTTGTCGAAAAACAAATCCTTGAACTCCTTCCAGGTCAGACCCTGAGCACCGGTGGTAGCCTTCACCGTCTCCCACCAGCTCTGAGCATCATTTGCCAAATGGAACGTTGAATACTTCACTTTGTTTCCTTCCTCCACATCGGCGTATTTGAACATATTTTCTATCTTTTGTATCCATCTCTCAGCAGCTGTCGGATCTGTTAATTGACCTTCAAAAGATGGAGGCTTTAACCTTCTAAATCTCTCCCCACTCAAACCCGCTCCCGTACTAGAATCTGCCCCAAGATTTCTCGGTACACCTTGGTTCAACAAAGCTCCCAATAGTTGAGATTGCATATTAATTAAATCTCAGAGTTCCCTATTTGTATCCTTGGGTTCCTCTCTCGGCTGTTCACCTCTTGGTTGTCGAGAAGTTCTCGGCATTTTCTATTCTTGCACAGGGTTAAAACAATCTAATCTTAGATATAAGCTAACTAAAAGTAAAGAAATACTTACAGTCGATGAAGCACGTTACATGGCGGTCGGCATTGTCGGGTAATTTTTTGAACGACTCGACCATTTTACGCTGATACCAACTTGTAATGCCCCCAAACCCTCCCCGGCTCGGTTCGCTACTTTGCTCACACTCACTACGTTTAAAACAAAGTTTAAAATATGAGCGGCACCGGAACGGTGATGAACGTCACGATCCGGCAGCCGGCTTCGCCTAGTGCTGTCGTCACTTTACACGGCCAGTTTGAGATCTTATCATTATCCGGCTCGTTTCTACCGCCTCCAGCGCCCCAGGCAGCCACTGAGTTGACCATATATTTGGCCGGAGGGCAAGGGCAAGTGGTCGGAGGGAGTGTCGTCGGGAAACTCGTTGCTTCCGGTCCCGTTGTAATTATGGCCGCTTCGTTTAGCAACACTGCCTACGAGAGGCTTCCCCTTGACGACTATGAAGAGCCCCCGCCGTTGCCTATCCAAGGAAGCTCAATTGGATCACCCGGTGCAGTTAATCAGACACCTCAAGCTCCGCCATTAATGGCGGATGGGAATCAGCCGCCTTTATTTCATGGGATGCCTCCGAATCTTCTAAACTCCATTCAATTACCATCTGAAGCTTACTGGGCAAGTGGTCGACCTCCCTAGCAACAAGATGATGATTTCTTCGAGAAAAAATTAGGTCACTTATCACCTCTCTGCTTTATCTCACTCTCTTGGTCCGACTGGTTAGGTAGAAAAATTTGGGTTCTTCTTCAGCTTTTCAAATTCGTTTCCTTTCATTAGAAGTGTTCCGAGGAATCAGCCAATTTTCTTTAAACAATTGATCGAACGAACATGACTGTAAATCTTATGAACTTGAGTCAAACATTGTCTGCATCTTCGTTTTTCTTTTCTGCATCTTCCCAATTATCAATCTTTTCTTTTTATTTCTTCGCTGATTTTGCTTGTTTCTTCTTCTTTTTTCTTCTGTTTTGGATCATACCATGAATGGACAACTCATTTTCCGCAACGATTTACATAAATTCATCATCAAATCATGGAAATATAAGCAAAGATTGCAGTTCTTGACAAGTGCTTAGGTAGCTACATAAAAATATTAGTGTATGGTACTGAAATTCATATATATATATAATCAATATATGCATATAAGAGAAACTGGGAGTGATGGGCTTCCTCGAATTTTTCATATTTTTCTATTCTGAGAGAAATTTCTCCGAGGGTTTTCTGCATATAAACACGTTGAATTCGCCAAGACATGAACATGTTGGGAATTTGGTGTCACACGTGCACTTCTCTGACCAAGTTCTTTTTCGAGGCAAACAACATAAATACTTCCATCGAAAGCAAGACAGTTGCAGAGAGTAGGAGTAGGGTTTGAGCTTCATAGTTTGTGCAAACCCTTTCTGGACTCTTTGCACTGAAACCCTTTCTGCCTGTCGTTTTTTCTGATATTTATATCATTTTTATAAAACTTTTTCTACTTTCAACTTCTGCTCCAATTTTTTCTTTGTCAATGACTGGACTTTGTTAATGGCTGTTTCGTTAGTTTTGTTTGGATTTAAAAATGATTTTCATAATTATCATTAGGGTAAAATGTAATATAATCCTCTATTTTTGTTTCTCCTAAGTTTTGTTCTTTCATTACTTTCATTCCGAGTTTTCTTTGATTACCGTCATTTTACGATGTTCTCGTGTCAACCCTTTGCGCGAGGGAAAGAGCTGCATCGAGCGTAAGAGAGTTGCGTAATTTTATATGGCTTCGAAAAGATTGAGGAAATCAATACTTGCGTTTTCTATCTATACTGACAGAGAGTGTTTATGTCTCTCCATCGACCAAAACAGACAATATCTTGTTAGCATAACCGAGATTTAATATCGTAGGAAGAGAGTAATTATAAATTTACAATTTAATTTTATACCATGTCGTAGAACTCATGTGTATTTCATTCATTGGTAGAATTATTAGAATATAACATAAATAATTGAATTAATAAATTACAAAAATCAATGAAAGAAAAACATGCGTCACCCGTCGTATGAAGTGTAAATGTGACATTAAAAACACGTCACCCGTAGTATGAAGGATAAATATGACATTACTCGTAATAAAAGATACGTATATTGTTCTTTCTTCTTCGAGTTTCTTTTCTCCTCTAGTTAGTATTAGTAAACGATTATGATCAAAACAAGTATGAAAAATTAAAATAATTTCTCTCTCTAAGTCTCTCTGTGTCTCTCTCTAGAAAGACAAAAAGGGTAGGATAGTTTTTTAGTTGCTACTTTATCAGACTGAGAAATGAATTATTAGAAAAAATTATATAAAAAAAGAAAAAATCTGGTTGCATAATATTAGTAAATATTACAACAGAGCTTCTTCCTCTTCATTCTGATCCTGCTATATACTTGCTGAATAAGTCGATCAATAAGCTAAGTACAAACTACAAGGATCTAAAAATTGATCAAAGAATTCAGAAACCCAGCAATACCAAGCTCAAAACTATCTAAAAAAAAAGAGACAAAGTCGTGGTTTAGAATTTGAAAGACTACGATGTTTGAGATCAAATACCATCCTGTTAAGCAATGTGGTACGCTGTGGCCACTGAAGCCAGGATTGCCCAGCTACTGTACAACCAGCTATGTCGGCCGTATCGATGGCCATGGACGGAGAATACAGAATTTTCGATATGGGAGTATAGTTTTTCTCTGGGCTATCGGCCATACTAGCGGACTTCACGCCGTGCCTCCGTCCTCTGGACAGAATTAAGGATGCCATAAGACTAATTCGAAGAAATAGCAGATATCATAAGGCAAACTACCTATGGCCTCCTCCGATTCAGCTAGTCTGGTGATGGTAGTCTGAAATTAAGAATAGATGGTATGTTCCAAGACGAAGAGCTAAGGAAGCGCATCTTGTCGAGCCCAGGCATCGCTCTCTCTGTACATCCTAGAAGCAGACGAACCTGTTCAAGACTTGAAAGCTCACTTCTAGTGGTCCGAATCTGAAGAATGAAGTGGCCAGTATGTGGGAGTCTTGTATGATATTTTCAACATGTCAAAGGCTGAACAACATCAACGACCGATTGAACGCTTCAGCCTCTCCCGATCCCCCCGACTGGAATTGGGCAGTGGGGTTGGAGAACATAACGATGGACTTTGTTTGTTTGCCTTCCAAGAAGACAGCTAAGGGCCCAATAGCATATGAGTCATCAGTGACAGGCTGACCAAGTCGGCCCATTTTCTACCTGTGAATACGCATTTCTCCATGGCTCATATGCTGAACTGTACGTAACGAGATCATTATCAAGCTGCATGGTA
>CM039513.1:1863425-1888022 GCA_022432975.1 Begonia masoniana | reverse complement strand
AAGCAGGAAGGCAGAAGCAAGGGGATGGGTAGGTAAAAAAGGGAGTCGTCACAAATGCATCACTGGATGTATGTTATTTATGAGTGTTAGGTCATAATTGAAACTCCCGTGTTAGGTACAGAGCCGTGGAGTGAGGACTTTGTGACTAAAGCCGACGAGTAGGTGCAGTTGCGCGGGGATGAGCTCGTGGGGTTGGTTGTGGCAGTCAGGGCATTTTTTTTTTTTTTATAATAATGAATTAAACATAATATTATTCATAAAATTTATGATTTTAGTAGAATAAATGAATAAACATAATATTATTCATAAAAATTTACGATTTTAGTATGAAGTTGAGAAATGAAACGCTAAAATAATTTGAATTAATAATATAAAATCTTAATATAAAGTTATTAAATTAGTTGGTGTTAATTAATATATAAAGTCATTCGTCTAGTTTTGTAAGTGGGGAGGGTGTTCTGGTATTTTCCAGTTAAAGAGTAATCAATGTAAAAAAGAAGACTATACGGGAGTTGTGGTCCTGTGGGGCCCGTCACGTTGCGTGGACCCTACCACCCTTCTTTCTCCTTCGAATGCTCGCCATTTTCGCAGCGAGCTTTGATGGTTAAGGCCGAAGGATGGCCCCTACTCCCGAAGTAATCTGGGTCACGTTGCTACACGATTGAGGGCCATTTCCGCTTGCTGTCTTTACCACTCTCTCTCTCTGGCTTTGAGCTTCGTTTTTGACGTTTGGGTTGTTTTGGTTTCTCTTCTGGCTGACCAAAGTTTCCTTCTCTTTGAAGCGAATGGGAGAAGTCTTCACTTTTCTCGCGAACCCATCTTTTTGAAGTTTCTTTTTCTGTGATCATGGCCACTTCCGATGGTGTTAGTTGTAGAAATGGCAGTTCACGGAACTCTCTCAGGGTGGATAAGACTCTGTCTGTTAACTCGAACGCTAAGTCTGCCCTCAAAACGAAGAATTTTTCTAATTCCGGGACTCGTCGCAGCAGTCCGGCCTCTCTTGGCGGTACCAATGGAGCTGCAAAGGATGACGATGGAGGTTGGTTTGGTGGTTGTGTTCATCTCTGTATTTAATTTTCAATCCTTTTCTGCCTACTGCTGAAATTTTTTTAGTTCAATAGCAGTTTTGTTTAGAAGGTTCATTTTTATTAATTCCATCTTCAAGTTGACAGTGTGGCTATTGTGGGTCTTCTGCTTCATCCCGTTTGCGTTTTTGTTCTTATTTCTGAATTGGAAAGTGCTTAGCCGTTTCGCAGAGGAATAAACATCTAATTCAATTGATAACAAGAAGTTTTGATTTTTTTTTTCCTGTGATTAATTTGGTCTGACGTTTATATTATATGAATTCGGAATTGCTTTCTCCATGCCATCAAACACTCCGGGATGAAATTCCTTTTTTTTGGCTAGCTGTTATTTGAAGAAATTACTGTAAGTTCTAACATTTTGAACTGATGATCTACCTTTTCAAGCGGAGTTAGTTCTTTTTCGCAGTCAGGATCACTAACTTCTGTAATTCCGTCATAACAAGTTTTTTTTTTTAGTTTCTGACTTCTACTACTGAAATTGTATTGGAATTCACCTTCTTTTCTTCCCTCTTTCATGGAGGAGTCAAAATTTAAGAGTTAAATTCTTCTGTTCATATTCACAAGCAACTGATTATTCTCGGATGCAGTGACAGGAAGAGTTCGAGTAGCTGTCAGATTGCGACCTCGAAATGCAGAGGAAATTGCAGCAGATGCTGATTTTGCAGATTGTGTTGAATTGCAACCAGAGGTAATATGGCATGGCACCATAATTATCATAGGGAAATATACTTTCAGCCTATTTATAATAAAAATGCACTAATACAGTGAGCACACCTTTATGATTAATCTCAGCTTAAAAGGTTGAAACTTCGGAAGAACAACTGGGACTCAGACACTTATGAATTTGATGGAGTGCTAACTGAGTTTGCATCACAAAAACGCATCTATGAAGTCGTGGCAAAGCCCGTTGTGGAGGTGTCTTCCTCAACCGCTAGTTTTCCATTATTGTCTTAGTTGAGAATGATTGGGCAATTTTAGATTCAACAACAGATTCAATATGAAAAACTTATGATATTTAAAAAGCAGAATTCTTATTGGTCATTGCAAGGACTTGCTTATGAAATAGATGTAGGAATTTTATTTTCAAAATAATAAAAGTAGAGTTTTTTTTTTTTTGCTTTATTATTTTGGTCGAACTTCCTTCATTTGACATACAATTATGCTGTTCTAGAGTGTGCTGGATGGGTATAACGGGACAGTAATGGCATACGGACAGACTGGTACTGGTAAAACGTATACTCTTGGCAGGATAGGAGAATCAGATATGGCTGATCGAGGAATTATGGTCCGGGCTATGGAAGACATTTTGGCAGATGTTTCCTTTGAAACAGATTCTGTCACAGTTTCCTATTTGCAGGTTATTTGTCTTATCAGAATATAAGTAATATTATTTTTTTCAACTATTGTCTCCTATTTTCTATTGATGTTTGATTTCATAGCTGATTCGATTTAGTTCAACAAAATGATTTATTTGAGTTATTAAGCAATATTATTGTTCTTCTAACATTAATGTTTTAATGCAGCTTTATATGGAGACAATACAGACCTTCTAAATCCTGCAAATGATAATATTTCGTTTTCAGAAGACCCAAAAACTGGAGATGTTTCGATTCCTGGTGCTTCCCTTGTTGAAATAACGGATCAACAGACCTTTTTGGAACTCCTTAGATTAGGAGAAGTTCGCCGCTTTGCTGCAAATACAAAATTAAATACTGAATCTTCACGCAGTCATGCGATTTTGATGGTGAGATCCTGAATATTGCATGGCGAGTCTAGTGTTCTATGAAAAGTTAGGTGCTTATGGCTGTCATTTTACAGATCTATGTAAAACGTTTGGTCAAGGATAGTGATCAGATTCATTCAGGCGAAATTTATGAAGGGTCCCGTCAGTTTAAATCTTTCAAACCTCCAATTGTTCGAAAGGCAAAGTTTGTAGTGGTTGATCTTGCTGGTTCAGAACGCATCGATAAATCAGGTCTGCACAGAAGATAAATAGAAATACTTGCATTTCTCTTGTTCATTTTTCTAGCAAATTGAGATATTTTATATGAATAAGAGCATTGTTTTCTCAATCTGGATTGGGTCTTCTCAGGAAGTGAGGGGCATGCACTTGAGGAAGCCAAATCTATAAATCTTTCTTTAAGTGCATTGGGGAAGTGCATAAATGCTCTAGCTGAGAATAGAGCGCATATTCCTGTTCGGGATTCAAAGCTTACAAGATTGCTTCGAGATTCCTTTGGGGGTAAGATCTTAATTCTATTTTACATTATGTCTGTGTCGTTATTGTATTTGAGATTATCTCCAACTTGTTTCCGTTTTTTAATTGTTTAAAAAATGTAACTCGTAAATGCTCTAATTTATCAAGTTAAGAAACAGTGGAGGATTCCATAATTTGGGGCGGTGTATTGCGATGAAATCACATTTTTTGTGACCCTCATCTTTTTTTTTTGGCCGTTTCTTGAAATATAAATTGTTTTTAACTGTAATGTAACCCCTTTAATGCAAAAAGAAGAATTACGAGCAAATGCAAGAGAAAATAATAAATGAACGCCTAAAATTTTACTAAAAGAGGACTTAGAGAAGTAGACGATTATCCGAATTCCAAACTCAAATCCTTTCAAAAGAAGATCGAAGTAAAAGTATATTATAGATGCCTCTTTTCTTTGTTTTTCTTGCAGCTAAATTCTAAAAGTATCTGCTGACATTGAGATAAATCTTATCCAACTTTATAACAGGCACAGCAAGGACTTCCCTGGTTATTACGATTGGTCCATCACCTCGTCATCGGGGAGAAACAGCGAGTACGATTATGTTTGGGCAGCGAGTATGTCTAATAAAAATACTACCAAATGTGCTTCTTGATTGATGTCTATAGTATTTTTATACTTGAAATCCTTTGTGTGCTTGATGAATCTTAGCTGTTACAAAATCAACATTTGCATGATATTGTTTTGGGAATTATGTAATTCAGTTTGATTTGAACATTTGCATGATTCAAGAATTTGTACTTCTCATAGGCGATGAAGGTTGAAAATATGTTAAAAATAAAGGAGGAATTTGATTATAAAAGTCTATCAAGACGGCTAGACATACAATTGGACAAACTCATCGCTGAACAAGAAAGGCAGAGGAAAGCTTTTGAGGATGAAATTGAAAGAAAAACCATGGCAGCTCAAAATCAGATTTTGGAGGCAGAAAGAAACTATGCAAACGCACTAGAGGTTAGTGCTCCTATGAAAATGTTGTTTTATCTATAAATCTCAAATTTACCATCTCTTCCCCCTGATTCTGATATTTATCTTCAGATTTAATCTTAGTTTTATCATTGAAAAAGCCATTTTGCATTCTCATGGTTGCCATATGGAAGAATATATCTATGTAGAGTAAAAAGTTTGTTTTAATCGAAAGGAAACTTATTTGTCTTGTTAATAAACCGGCTGCATTTGATTCGTGGAATTAACAAAATTTATTTGACAAAGTTTCATGATGTGTTTTGATTGTTTTTTTTAATTAATTATGAAATTAATATAAGTTTATTCTGTAGAAGGAGAGAGTGAAGTACCAGAATGACTATATGGAATCAATAAGGAAGCTTGAAGAAAAATTGATGATGAATCAGCGAAAGCACGAGAATGAAAACATGAAGAATGGGTTCAAAGATGAAAACTCTTACATGGTACGTCGTGGCGGCGACTGACTTTCAATTATGTAAATTGCTGTATGCTGTTACTTCAAACTTCAGAAAATTACATAATTACCTTTTGGCTTTTTTCATTTTTCCATTTGCTTACCACTTTCCTCTCTCTGCTCGATGTATTGTATAAAAAGTACCAAAGAGGAAGTAAAAGATGTCTTTGGTCACCCATTATTTTATTTTTTTTGACAAAAAATCCAATTTAGACAAGAAATTGTGGCCAGATTTAGCTTTGGTATTGATATAACTTTCTGCCAGATGATGAGAAGTGAAATGGCATAGTTAGCTAACAGAATTCTCGAGTAGAATTCATTTCTTTTCTGGGACTTGTGGTCTCTTTATACTTGTAACTGCGGTAAATATTCTTTTTTAAGACGTGTTCCGTTTTTTGTTGTGATATTCAGAATCCTAACGTGTCTGCCGTTGAGGGACTAGCCAAGCTAAAAGAGTTGTTTCAGAAAGAAAATCTACTACGAAATGCAGCCGAAAAGGAAATTAGCGACCTTAAAAGTCAATTAGAACAACTGAAAAGGTCTGAGGTATGTTTTTTGCCTTTGCAAGGACATTGTTTTGTATATGATCTCAGAAAACCACTCCCCCCTTCAAGAAAAATGTGTTTCTTTTTATGTTTAGGCATCCGGAAATTTAGAGATCTTAAAGCTTCGCAAGATGTTGGAACACGAGACAAATTCGAACGAGAAACTCGAAGGGGAAATAACGGTGCTTCGTAGTCAGTTGTTGAACTTAAGTTTGAAAGCTGATGAGGTATTTTCTTTGAGGAGTTACTGATTTTTCTTAGGGAGTCTGCAAGCATTCTGAATTCTTTGTTATTTTTTCCATCTTTTATCATTATTTGTTGAAGAAATCATTCATTCTTATTTATATTGAGCTTGAATAAATAATGTTTTTTCTTCTATATGATGTATTATAGTTGAACAATTGAATTCCCCATTCAGAATCTTAAATATGAACTGTATTTGTTGTTATGTAGACGAGAAGGCGAATCAATAGTGGAGAGCCGGGGAAAGTGCTTGGAGCTCTAGATGCTTTGATGTCTCAAGCTAGGCATACACTCGAGAAAGATTCTGGAAATGGTGATAGAAATTCAATGGAAAAACTCTTTGAACAAGGTCAGAGTCAGTTTCGTCTCTAATTGTGACTTATTTTGAGACCGTTCACACTGTGAAGTGACTAATGAATGGTTAATAAGTAAAGTTCTCTTCCTTATCTAATACAACGCGTTTTGGGCTAACTTTAAAAACAAATTTGTATAGCCTCCGGTCAAAAGTGGACAATATTGTGATCCAAAGGGAATTTTGCACGTTTTGTTTCTTCTTTTTATGTTTAAAATTTTCAATCCAACTGTTACAGTGGGACTACAGAAAATCCTTTCGTTGTTGGAAGCCGAAGATTCTGACGTGGGAGTCCATGCTGTGAAAGTAGTTGCAAATCTGGCTGCTGAAGGTATTACAATAATTTTGACTACTTTTAGTCCTGAAAATGGTTAATGTCTTCTGACAATGGTTTCCCAGCATGGCTCTAAATTCAAATTTTCTAAGGTTAAACCATTATTTGTTATTAATCCAAGCTTTATTTCTTATTAAGTTTGTTTAACATGGCCTTCCTTGGATCACTTTCGCATCTTTGTCGAAATAACAGCAAAGTTAACTCCGACTTGCAGAAACAAATCAGCAGAAGATTGTTGAAGCCGGTGGTCTCACGTCGTTGTTAAGACTCCTTCAAATCTCGAAGGATGAGAATATTCATAGAGTGGCTGCTGGTGCTATTGCAAATCTGGCCATGAATGGTAAGCACCCCATAATTGTTTTGATGATCTTCCCTCATAAATTTGCTAACTTAGGCCAATTTTTCTACCAGAAACTAACCAGGATCTGATAATGGCTCAAGGCGGCATTGGCTTGTTGTCCGTGACGGCTGCTAATGCTGAAGATCCCCAAACCCTTCGAATGGTTGCCGGAGCGATTGGCAATCTTTGTGGAAATGGTACAATATTGACTTTTCTACCGTTCTGTTTGACTTTTCTCTGATTTATTTAGAGATTATCTTATTTCGATGAAACCAAATAATGTCAAATAAGATAATTATTAGTTTTCATCTCAAATTTTGAAGGCGCGACTGCATATCGGTTTGAAACTATAATATTTTATGACGTCATTGCATACGCGAAAAATGTTATTCATTAGTTTGTTATGATTCAAATAATCTGTTTCGTGCTATCCAGGTAAATTACAGACAAAGCTGAGCAGCGAAGGTGGCATCAAGGCGTTGCTCGGAATGGTAAGTTGCAGACATCTTGAGGTTCTCGCTCAAGTTGCTCGTGGAATTGCGAATTTTGCTAAGTGCGAGTCAAAAGCACCTACAAAAGGCAACCCTTTTTTTTGCTTGTTCTAGTCCTTTCTAAAAGTAAAACATTATAATGCAAGAGTTTAATGTTTTTCTTTTTAAAAATCGGCACAGCGAGTAAGATGAGGAAGTCTCTCTTGATGGAGGATGGAGGACTTGCCTGGATTATTCAGAATGCCAATAACGAAGCCTCGCCAATTCGACGCCATATCGAACTTGCACTATGCCATTTAGGCGCAAAACGGTTTGTTCTTTTCTAACTTTACGAACATAGAGGAAGAGCGGATGGAAAATCTCAATACATTGAAGTTTGTTTTTGATATTTTAAGGAAAATCCTTAAAAAAAAAACATATTTTGAGAAGATTAAGGATTACCATTTTGGCAGAAATGAATGCGAAAGACATGATCGGCGGAGGCGCAGCGTGGGAGCTTGTTCGTATAGCTCGAGAATGTTCTCGGGAAGACATAAGAACTCTCGCCCTTCAAGCACTGACTTCTAGCCCTGCTTTCAAAGCCGAAGCAAGGAGACTAATGATCGATTATTATTGAGTTTTCAATCGGGAATCGAAGTAAATTCTTCGAGGGTTTTATTTAGATAGTTTTGAGCTTGGTATTGCTGGGTTTTCTGAATTGCTTGATCAACTTTTAGATCCATTGTAGTTTGTAATTAGTTTATTGATCGACTTATTCAGCAAGTATATAGCAGGATCAGAATGAAGAGGAAGAAGCTCTGTTGTAATATTTACTAATATTATGCAACCAGATTTTTCTTTTTTATATAATTTTTTTTCTAATAATTCATTTCTTAGTCTGATAAAGCTGTTATTATAGCAACTAAAAAACTTATCCTACCCTTTTAGTCTTTCTAGAGAGAGACACAAAGAGACTTAGAGAGAGAAATTATTGTTTTTCGTACTTGTTTTGATCATAATTACTCTAATAATTCTACCAATGAATGAAGTACAAATTAGTTCTATGACACGGTATAAAATTAAATCGTAAATTTATAATACTCACTCCCTACAAGAGAGATAATACCGTATAAAAAAATATTTTACTAACTAGAGGAGAAAAGAAACTCGAAGGAGAAAGAACAATGTATGAAGCTTTTACTATTAGTAATGTTACATTTACACTTTATAATACGGGTGACACGTGTTTTTCTTTATATTATACTCTAATAATTCTACCAATGAATGAAGTACAAATTAGTTCTATGACACGGTATAAAATTAAATCGTAAATTTATAATACTCACTCCCTACAAGAGAGATAATACCGTATAAAAAATAAAATAAAATAAAATTAAAATTAAAAAAAAAAAAAATCCACTACAGTTTCAAATAAGTTGCTGGAAATCAAATCCAAGTTTCTAATTGTGAAATCTTGATTATGCTGGCAATATATTATCTGTTTTAAGTCGAAATGTAGATAAATTTGTTCTAAAATCTTATTTCAAAACTCATCTTATTAGTAAAGGGAGAATATTCTACTTATGTATTAATATCAAAGAAATGAAATACTCACTTATGCTAACAAGATATTGTCTGTTTTGGCTGATTTGAGAGACATAAACACTCTTTGTCCGTATAGATAGAAAACTCAAGTATTGATTTCCTCAATCTTTTTTAAGTCATATGAAATTATGCAATTCTCTTACGCTCGATGCAGCTCTTTCCCTCGTGCAAAGGGTTGACACGAGAACATCGAAAAACGACGATAATCAAAAGAAAACTCGGAATGAAAGTAATGAAAGAACAAAACTAAGGAGAAACAAAAATAGAGGATTATGTTACATTTTATCCTAATGATAATTAAGAAAATCATTTTTAAATCCAAAACAAAACTAACAAAGAAGCCATTAACAAAGTCCAGTCGAAGCTGAAAGTAGAAAAAGTTTCATAAAAATGATATAAATATCAGAAAAAACGACAGGCAGAAAGGGTTTCAGTGCAAAGAGTCCAGAAAGGGTTTGCACAAACTATGAACCTCAAACCCTACTCATACTCTCTGCAAATGTCTTGCTTTCGATGGAAGTATTTATGTTGTTTGCCTCGAAAAAGAACTTGGTCAGAGAAGTGCACGTGTGACACCAAATTCCCAACATGTTCATGTCTTGGCGAATTCAACGTGTTTATATGCAGAAAACCCTCGTGAAATTTCACTCAGAATAGAAAAATATGAAAAATTCGAGGAAGCCCATCACTCCCAGTTCCTCTTATATGCATATATTGATTATATACATATGAATTTCACTACCATACACTAATGTTTTTATGTAGCTACCTAAACACTTGTCAAGAACTGCAATCTTTGCTTATATTTCCATGATTTGATGATGAATTTATGTAAATCGTTGTGGAAAATGAGTTGTCCATTCATGGTATGATCCAAAACAGAAGAAAAAAGAAGAAGAAACAAGCAAAATCAGCGAAGAAATAAAAAGAAAAGATTGATATTTGGGAAGATGCAGAAAAGAAAAACGAAGATGCAGACAATGTTTGACTCAAGTTCATAAGATTTACAGTCATGTTCGTTCGATCAATTGTTTAAAGCAAATTAGCTGATTCCTTGGAACACTTCTAATGAAAGGAAACGAATTTGAAAAGCTGAAGAAGAACCCAAATTTTTCTACCTAACCAGTCGGACCAAGAGATTGAGATAAAGCAGAGAGGTGAAAGAGAAGTGACCTAATTTTTTCTCGACGAAATCATCATCTTGTTGCTAGGGAGGTCGACCACTTGCCCAGTAAGCTTCAGATGGTAATTGAATGGAGTTTAGAAGATTCGGAGGCATCCCATGAAATAAAGGCGGCTGATTCCCATCCGCCAATAATGGCGGAGCTTGAGGTGTCTGATTAACTGCACCAGGTGATCCAATTGAGCTTCCTTGGATAGGCAACGGCGGGGGCTCTTCATAGTCGTCAAGGGGAAGCCTCTCGTAGGCAGCGTTGCTAAACGAAGCGGCCATAATTACAACGGGACCGGAAGCAACGAGTTTCCCGACGACACTCCCTCCGACCACTTGCCCTTGCCCTCCGGCCAAATATATGGTCAACCCAGTGGCTGCCGGGGGCGCTGGAGGCGGTAGAAACGAGCCGGATAATGATAAGATCTCAAACTGGCCGTGTAAAGTGACGACAGCACCAGGCGAAGCCGGCTGCCGGATCGTGACGTTCATCACCGTTCCGGCGCCGCTCATAATACAGACCCCCCTCTGTCTCCGGCGAGCAAAGGCGGAAACACTCTCGATGATGTCACATCCGTCAGCGACTTCTACAACATGGGTGCGTAGAGCGTTAGCGCTGTCTCTAGTAATGATGATAGGAGGTTTGGGTTTGTTTTTGGATCCGGACGGTCTTCCTCGGGGTCGTCTAGACATTTCTGATCCCTCTCCTGCGAGGTCTTTGCTGTCATCTCCTCCATTATCGCTATTTTCGTCGCGATCTCGTTTTTTGGTCTGGTTCAGTCCGCCGCCACCCCTTTGCTGGTCATGATCTGAACTTTGCTGTTGTTGAAGTTGAAGAAATTCATGTTGCTGTTGGAGAAGATGGAAATCTCTGCTGTGGAAAGGATGTGGAAGAGAATGGGAGTCCATGCTTTTATCTTCTAGTTTATCGATTCTCTCTCAGCAGTCCACTTCCTCGCCACCACTGTTCAGACAGTCCAGTAAATAGTTTAGAGAGAGAAAGAGGGAAGATTTCAATCCATAGTTTCAACTCATCATCTCCTGATAATCACAAAACGTAGAGAGAGAGAGAGACAGAGAGAGAGAGAGAGAGAAACGACAAGAAGAAGAGTAATGGGTGTGTTTCTTTTCTTGTTTTCTTGCCTTCTTTAATCGTTGTTTAGTGAAGTAATTGATAAGCAGAGTTTATAGCTAGGCTTTAAACCCTGAAAGGAGGGGAAACAGTGGATTTTTGGTGCAACCCACCTAAAAAAAGAGCTGAATTTGCCATCTTTTTGGCGTCTATGAACTGGGAGTATGGTTAAAGGAAGTCATTAGTCATCTATGTTCTGGGGTTAGGGTTAGGGTTAGGGTTAGGGTTAGGGTTGGGGTTAGGATTCAAGATGAGATTTGAATTCGGTAGAACTGCGTGCATAGATAGGCCCACATCTCTCTCTCTCTCTCTAAACGCACACAAAGTTATTAGTTTAAGTTCATCTTCTCACCAACAAAGTCCAAATCTCTCTCTCTCTCTCTCTAAATCCACACAAAGTTATTAGCTTAAGTTCATCTTCTCACCAACAAAGTCCAAATCTCTCTCTCTCTCTCTCATCATATTATGATCTACTCTTCTTCCCTAATTTTAATTATTTACATTCTTAACATGTTTCATCACGTGAATACGTATTTTTTTTAAGTATGAATATTTTAAATTTTGACTATATTGAGATTCGTATTTGAGATATTCTACTTTTAATACGATGACAAATTACATGCAACCCTCAAAAACTCCGACTTTTAGGTGACAAGTAACATATATAACTAAGATGCTTCAAAACAACTATTGGTATTTATGGTCTAATAGAAAGCATTACACGTGTTTCATCCCCCCATCAGTTTTCTGTGGATTAATTTTATGAAGTGGTCCCTTAATCTAGGATTAGTGCTTAATCCACGACTTATTCCTCTTGAGGATAAAGACATCCACTATCCACTCACAGAAAGTAGAGTCATTACTCACCCACCATTGCATGCTTTACTTTCTTCCTTGATTACAGTTTGATTTACTCCAATCAGTCTAAACCAAATGACTTAGTTAATTGCGTTCTTTTTTAGCTTAACCCATTATCACTTTGTTTGGATTTTTCCAGCTTTAACCTCCACTTATTTCATCGGGTTTTTAATAATTTAATTACGTCATTTACGTCGTTAAAATTGTAGAGTCTCCCGATACTCTCACTACAGTATTGTCTAATTTGGGTCGGAGCACGAACATAGATAGAAGAACTCTACTTACAAATTGTTCCGTTTACACTCTCCCAAACGATGTGAGATTGCGTACCTCCACTGGTATGTGTTGGGTCCTCACATCAATAGAATATTGTGTCGTTTTTTTATTTGCAATACGAGTTGCCACAAAAATATTAAAATTGAAGTGTACGAATTATGTTACCAAAGGATATGAGTCATGTTCTCTCTAGTAGTGTTCTTATTTTAATAGAGGTAGTGTATTATATATGTGTTTGTTAAATATGTTGTTTATTTTATGGACAGGTAGCTATGGAAGTGTCCTGTCTAATAATAGAAAATGAACATTATCCAAGTATTATAAATTTTTGTCTGTATGAGATAAGTGATTTGGCATTTCTTGCCATTGCTATCAACATCAAATTTATTAATTTCTCACCTAAAAATTAAAACAAAGGGCCATATCATTAATCATGCTCTAAAATGTGTTCTTATTGATTTATTCTTGGGTCTAATAGCTCTTTTTACTCACTTGAATCATGTATACGAGTAATTCGTAGTTTTTGTTTTTGATGTTCATACATGTCACAAACGTAAATCCTAAAATGGATAAAATCTACTGAGCAAACCTGCACAGTTTTTTTTATCCAAAACGGATAATATTGTACTATTCGATCATATTTAAATACAATACATTGTCTACTCTGAATGTGTTGGTCTTCAAACCTGTGAAGATAAGCCGATTCAAAATTCTGTTGATTATGAAGGCTCCACCCTATATCAATAATGATGCACAATCATACATCGCTTGGCAAAGTGAAAATTGAGTGGTTTATAATTATAGTTTCCCTCTCTATGTAGTACAATATTTTTTGGGCTAACCCAAAAAATAAATTTGTTGGGCTTCAATCCAAAGCAGATAATATTATATTATAATCAATAATTAATCGGCCAAACCATGCAAGTATGACTTGTTTATCAAGATCTAATACATGCAAGTATGACTTTAGTCGAGAGTTTCTCTGCTCTCTCTCTCTTCCCTACGTTACACCAGCCCAAAAGATGCTCTTTTGTCGATCTCTCTCTCTCTCTCGTGGATTGGGATGGCCGAGCCACATCTGCCAAATTTTAGCGTTATCCTAGATCAATCTCTTATCAACTAGCTTCCCCCGGTTGAGGCTCTGCAACTGGGTTTGACTTTATCACTGTCATTCACTTTCATCATTACTCAAATATTATAAACAAATGCTACAACAAGCTATTAATCTGTCTTATACTGTATTTACCCTAAACTAAACAGAAAAAAAAAAAAAAAAAAGGAGGTCGATGAGTAAATTGTTCGTTGTTTTCTTTCCAAACGCCAGGTTTCATGCATCGAATACTCAGAATCAGAAAAAAAGCTCCAACCGGTACCGTCATGATCCGACCAGTAACCGGGAAGGGCACCAGCCAACCCGACCTTGGTCGGTATTTAAATCTTGATGTTGACATTCGTTGCTGGTTTTAGAACTCGGTGGTTTTCATCCCGCCGGAAAAGTAGTGTTCAAGTTGACGACCCAACACATCTCTCACGTATTGCACATAATTTTCAAATATATTACTCAATTTTGTCGACTAGATTATTCTTTTTTTTTTTGGATTTTGTAAAGCTAAAACACTGAGATGAGCAATGGCATTGACTGAATGTGGACAATTTAATTAGGTCATGTAGGGTACTTTTGTTTTGATGAAGCCTTCTTGATTCTTGAGATATCAAGTTGACATTCTTGGAAGGAGACCATTACCTAAACGTCTTATCATAATTATTCTACTAGTTAATAATCAATACATCAAAGTATAAATTATTACGTAGCATAACGTTACTCTAAAAAAATATTACTAATATAAACTGTATATACATATATTGTAACGACCTATTTTCTCAGTAAAATATTGTCCGCTTTCGGGGATTGGATGAACTTCAACTCTTCCCATACTGGGTGAACATTCGACCCAATTTCGCACAGATTTGTTTTTTAACGAGAACTTCCCAAGTGGTCACCCAACTTGGTATTATTCTCGCTCGAGCACTCTTGACTTTGGAGTTTTGATGGGATCAGGTGCAATTGTGCTAAAAAATGCGTTTTACTTTTTAGGGGAGACATTCTTTACATATGTTCAATTTTCATCTTTCCCCAAGCGATAAGAGATTGCGCCCGACCTCCTTTTTGGGTCGTCACATATATAGTCTCAGTATCACTTATTGATATTATTTATTAGGTAAATGCAACAACAGTAAAAATAGCCATGAGATTAACCAATCTTAGAGAATTGCATAATCACACTTTACTCGAGAAAAACGAATAATATCAAAATATAAGTAGAATTTTCTCTCTAAACTGACAAGATGTGTTTTGATAAGATGAAAAAAAATCAATTCTAATCTCGATTTAAAACAAATAATATCTTGTCGGCTGGAGTGAGAACTCCATAGAACACAACAATCATCAAAGAGTTACATATTTCCTCCTATAGCTGATGAAAAAGAATGATCAAATGAACTAATCATCCATGGATTCAGAATTCAACGACTCCAATTCTTTAGCTTTTTCATCGTCGAACCCGAGCATCGCCAATATCTTGCCCCCGGGCGATTGCCTTTTCCGACCAAATACCCAAAAGAAGATGGCTAGTCGAAATTTCTCCGACCCCACCTGAAAATAGCAATGTAAAAATTTATGAAATTAAGCTAAGTATACATTCTAATCTTACGTCCTGACGTGACATTTATGTGCCATTAATTCAATCATAGAATTATTATGCTATACTATAAAGAATTAAATCAATAAATTTTATGAATTAATAAATAAATGACACGTAAATATCATGTTATGGTATAAGATTAGACTGCAAATTAAAGTGTAGATGTTACTTTAGTCTTAAAAAACATGCATCGATCCATCAAATGATGTTTAATGATAATCTACAATCGACAAATCAAGTGTATAAACTATTTTAATTAATGAATAATGGCTAGAAACTCACCAGATTTAAGTTTTTGATCAACTGCCCAATCAAGAACTCTTTGAGCTTCTTCTGTCAACGGAGGATGCTCAGGACTGAAAAAATACATATCCCCTTTTCCGAGCAACTTGACAATTTCTTCGCGAGCTTTAAGTAGAGTAATTCCATTTGCACGCAAGAACTTCGAAGCCAAACTTGTCCCTATCGCACAGAGGAAAGATTAAACGAGACGAATACCGCGATAAGAGAAGATGGACGATGTTCTTCGTGTATCATGGATGTTAGGCAAAATTTCACCATTCGGGTTGCATCCTATCAGCTATAGCCACGCCGATCAGACCTCCGAATGTCATCTCATGCCTCTCGGGATCTAAACAGGCATTCGGTTTCACTCAAATAAAATTTACCCGCTTCCATTAGCACACTCTCTGATTCTTGAAAGGAGAACAGAGAAAGCTCTCAAGATCTTGCTACTGTCAACTTAATAAAATCAATGATCTTTCCTTTTTAATTTGCAGATTATCTAAACCAATGGATATTTAATTATATTTCATCTCATCTCTAAACTAGGAATAGGAGTAATATAGATTCAGATGGTGAAATTTGGTTACCCTCAACGAGAATCCCCATGAGAATGGATTCAGTGCCTGTATTTGGATACTTCAGCTTTCTTGCTTCCAGTTCTCCCATGGCGAATGACTTTATGGCCCGCCGAGACCATCTGTTTCGTATTACCCATCACAACTTGAAAATCCAAAAACCAAAAATGCAATGTGTTGCTGAAAATTAAAGAGAAACTCACTTAGGAACCTTGTTCGAAGAAGAAACTCTATCTGGGTTTCTGCAAATTACCAAATCACAAGCATCTGAGGCAACACAATCATCGTCTAAAAATGGGGAAAACTTCAAACAACTGTTATAAGAAATTGAGAGAATGAACTACGCAGTTGGGAGGCTAACTGAGATTGTGGCATTTACAGGCCAGCGCTTCGGCTCTTTGGGCATCGAATTCGAGTGAGAGACTCAAATTTGTTGCCTAGCCATGAGCTCCTCCAGGCTGGGAGTCTCAAATCCAGAGATGGAGAGCGAAGACAAGGTTCGACTTTTATTCCACTCTTGGAAAATGGGTGGGCCGGAGGAAGCTTGGCGAGAACGTGAGCCGCCATTAATGGAAGAAATCGGGAGGGAGCAGCGGCAGTGTCCGAGGCTTTTCTGCGGATAAATTGGAAGCAAAGAGATGGAAAAAGAAAGACAGCATCTTGGCGTCATTCGTGGGCTGGGCTACAACTAGAACACCATCAAAAACCAGCATTTTCACATTATTCGTGGGCTCCTTTCTACTCGTGGCAACATAAAACATTTGTTTATCATAACTTTGTCCTATGATCACTCAATTCGACCAATCTCGCCATACTTGCAAGCTTCAAACATGCACAATTCACTACCTTTTAGTCGACATTGGGTGTGATTTCAAAGACTTAATAGTAGGTGTATACTCTTAATGCCAGCCACGTCAACGTGTTGGGCCCACAGGTCTTGGACATCAGGTCTGTCGTCCGACCAACCCAATGTTTTCCTCAATGTCGCGACACAACACTAAAGCTTGAGTACCGTGGTGCTAGATAACAAATAACAAAAAATAGTTGGCACACTAACTAAACACATAGGTCCAAGATCAAGCTTGGGAGGACTCGGGGTCACGACTAGATGATGACCCATGATTGTATTGGGTAACTTTCAATAAGAGCAGTTCAAAATTTGAAATGAAAATTTTAAAATACGAGAGAGATTCTCTATCCGGTTTCTTCCTCAGTTTTGGTTGCTTGGTCGGGATAGAACTAGGTTTAATAAGCTAAGCCTAGACAAATCCTTACCCCGGACAAAACGAACTCCAACGAGTCAGTAAAAAACCATATAACTGGTTTTTTTTTTTTCCAAAATATGAACCAATTTTGATTTGCATAAAAAACCCACCCACTAGACCCATATGTCTGGTAAAGTTAGTCTTATCCGACATTGATATGCTTTGTATCCTTGAAGCTCAGCTCATAGATGCAAACGTGGCACCATAGCACTTAAACATGTAATTAACTATTAATTAACTTATAATAAGTCCAAATCAGCAAGGATTAAGTAGATTAGATTCTAATCTTTTGAAAATAAAAAATGATTTGGTAATTTAGTTGCACCTGTCTATCTGCATTTCCATATTTAATTATTATTTCTTTTTTTATTAATATAAAAAAATAAATAAATAGATGTAATAAATGAAGTGGAAAAGGGTGGTGGAAGTGGTTAGAATTTGAACTTCGAATCCAAGTTTGCTGGGGGAGTGGGGCCCCACTCATTTCCCTTCATTTCTACGCTTTCTCTCGACGGAAGCGTAGGATTGGGTGTAGAGGATAATAACTCAAGGGTGCAGATTGAAACTATGCAAATCGGCGCCATAAATATCAACGGTCAGCTGTAAATTGCCAGCCACCGGGAGCAGGCGCCAGGCGGGGTTTCCAAAAAAGGCGAAATATCCTCGTGGGACCCACACTACGTTTATCTGTCATAATCGTGCCACCTGTCCTCCCTTTTTGCTCCTCGTACGATTTCACCCCCGCCTGCCTTGTTACAACGCCCACGTTAACGGACTGCTGGACCCCACTTTTCCCTCGCTGGGCCCCGCTCCCTCCTACCTTCGGCGGGAACCACCGTCTCCTTCGCGCCTTATTTTCAAACCCAACCCCCTCATTTTTCACTAAATAATTAAATAAATTTTAATAATCCATATAATAAAATTAAATTACGAATATTATTATATTGATATTCTAATATTATTTCTTAATAAATTAATGATTTATTTTAATTATTTATTAATTTATTTTACTTAATTATTTACAAAATGTTACGAAAAAGCGCGGGGGAAGAAGGCGGTGTGGGGGGGGGGGTGGGGGGGAGACAAGGAGCGTGGTGTCTGAGGGGGAATGCACGTGATGCTCAGACCAACACCGAGGCTGTGGGTGGGCCCCACAGACAACGTGTCGGCAATTTCCTTGATTCCCCCACCTCGTTCTTCTTTATGCTTCTCCACCAATACCTCTCTAATCTCCCCCTAATTACTATTATTTTTTTTAATTACCTCACTTAAACCAAACTTTCCCCACATTAATTTCATCGTAATTAATCTTAATTTAATTTCAACTAATTACTTTCCGACAAAAGTACAAGCACAGAACAGCCGGAACCGGAGGAGTTAAACGGCGGAGAAGATGGGGGCCATGGTGAGTCTATTCTAGTTTAAGCAATGGACTTCTGCCACGTTGCATCCTACCTGGACACACAACCTACTCCCATTGGGGGCTCATTTTAATTCGTTTGACTTTAGTATTTATACGAGATTATTAATTTTAAAAAAAGGAAATTACGGGCAGTGCGGGCAGGCATGCGAGAGACCACGCCTCTTGGCGAGTAGGGGTGCTTTCGAGGGTTAGTGCGGTCAGTATATAAATACGACTCTTGTTGAAGGCCATGGTTGTGAGGAAGAAGAGAGAAGAAAGAGAGAGAGAGAGAGATCGGCAACTTTTTTTTTTAGAGAGAGAAGGAAGGTTTGTTGGGGGTTGTTAATGGCGATTTGGTTCTAGCCATTCGAACAGTATGCGTTAGCCAGAGCGGCATTTTGGATGCATTGTCTGTATCGGTGAAGAAACGGTTTTTCCGGCTGTTTCTTTTGATTATAACTTGTCGTTTCTGCTGAGATCAAGCGGGGATTTGGGACGAACGGTGACCGAGGCCGGATCTCTGAGAGTTTGAAGGCGGTGGGTTCTGCCTAAATCTAAGGAAAAAGAAGATGATGATGATGGAGTGGCCTGCTTGTCTTGATGAATACGAGAAGCTTGTCATTCGGATGAACACCCCTAGGTCGGTCTTGGTCTTGGTCTGGTTTCTGATTTTTTCAAAAATTTTCTGATCTTCATCGTTTTTCTAGTTCTGCTAAGATTTTCATCCCTTCCCACCATGTTACTAAGATTTATTACCCATTTTAACTTGTCAAAATATTTTTCAGTAAATTTTGAATTTCGCCTCAGAACTTGTTTTCCTCGACGAGAAATTTTTCTTACCAGACACGTTTGGAAATTCTGAAAGATAATTACTCAGAATTCTTGGTGATTTGAATGCCTGTTATTCCTCCAACTCATTTTATCTGAATATTTCTGACTTTTTCTTCTTCCTTCTCTCCCTTCCGCGTTCACACATCTTTACTAAGATTTTTCAAAGACCCATTTGCCTTTTCTTTTCTTCCAAATTTGAAATTTCAAAGTTCCAAAACCTTGATTGAAGAATTTTGTGGTAAGCTTCTCTCTGACTTGACTCTTCGGTCATCGGCAGGGTGGTGATAGACAACGCCGTGTGCAACACTGCGACACTCGTCAAGGTGGGCTTCGCACGATAACCCATTTTTGAATTATTCAGACCCATTCAACTCTGTAAATCATTTTTTAGGACATTTCAACTGACTATTTTCTCTCATATTCAATCTTGGTCTAATAGGTCGATAGTGCTAGAAGACACGGAATTCTTTTAGAGGCTGTACAGATCCTCACGGATCTGAACCTTTCCATTAAGAAGGCCTACATCTCTTCCGACGGAAAATGGTTTATGGATGGTAATAATTACTTTTTTTTACCGTCTTTCGCACTAAATTTCAAACGTAGCGACTTTTGAAACTTGCTAACTTGGATTATTGGTTTTAATTGCAGTTTTTCATGTCAACGATTTAAATGGAAATAAATTGACTGACGAAAGTGTCATTAGCTACCTCGAGCAGGTGCTTAATTATTTCGCTGATTGCCCATTATGATTGCAGTTTTTGAAGTCTGATTACTTGGAACTGAGTTTTCTTTTCATGGGATTGTGTTTTTCAGTCACTTGGTACTATTCACTGTGGAAGAAGCCATGAATTGAGTGGCTTGACGGTGTTGGAGCTTACCGGAACAGACAGGGTAGGTCTGCTTTCGGAGGTATTTGCAGTCCTGTCTCAGCTGCAATGCGATGTGGTTGATGCCAAGTTGTGGACTCACAATGGTCGCATTGCTTCCTTGATTCAAGTAAAGGACTGTCATTCGGGTTCTCCGATCGAAGACTCCAAGAGAATCGATTTGATCGTATCGAGTTTAAGAAGTGTTCTTTCGGTCGATAATGATATTCGAAGTGCTAAAACGTCTGTTTCCATGGCCGTCACACACACTGAACGAAGGCTGCACCAGATGATGTTCGCTGATCGGGATTACGAAAGGACTCCCGTTTTGCAGCTTAAGGTCGATTCTCCAGTTGTGACAGTTCAGAATTGGACAAAACGGGGTTATTCAGTTGTGAACATTCAGTGCAAGGATAGGACCAAGCTGTTGTTCGATGTTGTATGCACGCTTACAGACATGGACTATGTTGTTTTTCATGCTACCATTAGCACAACAGAGGATAGAGCATATTTGGTTTGTTCTATTTTCTATAAATTATATAGCTTTTGCAACTCTGATAATGGCTTCAACTTTTAACTGAATTTCCTTTTTTGACAGGAATTTTACATCAGACACACTGATGGCACCCCGATTAGTTCAGAACCCGAGCAGCATCGTGTTATTCAATGTTTACAAGCTGCGATTCAAAGGAGAACATCGAATGTAATGTTATTTTCAAACTCTAATTCTTAAAGCTTCCAACCAATCTTCCGGAAAAATAATTTTTTTGATGCAACAGGGTGTGAGATTAGAGCAATGTGCCGAAAATAGGTCTGGCCTCTTAGCAGACGTGACAAGAACCTTTCGAGAAAACGGCCTGAATGTAGCAAGTGCAGAGATAACGACCTCGAGTGACACAGCTCGAAACGTGTTCTACGTAACCGATGCCGTAGGAAACCCTGCAGGGTCGAACACAATTGAAGAAATTCGACGGAGTGTCGGGTTGAGTAATCTGATTGTGAAGGAGCTGCCGTCGATTCAGCATCGAACGGGCGAGAGGGAAGAACAAGCGGCGGGAGTCGGCGGGGCGATTTTGTTATCGATCGGTAGCTTGGTGATGAGGAATCTGTACAACTTGGGATTGATCAGATCCTATTCTTAGGAGGGAGTTGGGAAGCATATTCTTTGCTTGAGATGTTGGTTTTGGTGTAGATATGAATTTGGTTGGTTGAATTATTTGACCTCTAGTTTAGGCTTTTCTCTTTGTTTGGGAGAGAGAGAGAGTTGATAGTAGATGTTTGATTATTATGCTTTACTTTACACATCATCTGTACATAGCTACTGAGTAGTAATATTATAGAATGAATGGGGTCATATTTGTCTTTTAATATTATCTTTAATTAATTTGATAAATTATAATGCGTGAGTGAGAGTGAGACATGTAATAATTAGAAAAGAAATATAATATTAATATATTAGAAATAACAAAATAAACTAAGAATAAAGTTAATTAAATAATAGTTTATGAATTCTGTACTATGCACTGTATTTCAGTTAGCCCCTGTACTAAAAAAAACAGGTAAACCAAACCCTATACTATAATTCTGCTATTAATTTTGACTTTCTATCAACAATTTTGTTAAACCCTCATTTAAAAAATTATCAAAAAATATTGAATTCACTTGACATTTTTACCACATGTTTATTGCTTAATGAGAAGATAATTTAAAAATGTTGGTTATTTTTTAACACATGTACAATTTATTGTATAATAAATCATACAAGTTTTAGAAAATTACGAAAACTTTTCTATTATCTTCTCATGATGTGGTGAACATTTGAAAAATATTTCAAATAAATCCAATATCTTTCGGTATTTGTTTAAATTAATCTCAGTTTCTTCTTTACTTTATAAATTAATTTTTAAAAAAATGGTTTATTTTAAAATAAACCTTAAAGTTTTGGTTTTTTTAAAAAAAAAAACTTAAAATTTACTTTTCATAAAAAAAAACCCTCAAAGTTTGATAAATAAGCAAGGTGAATCTAGGAGGGGGTGTGAGGAGGCCGTCCTCTCCAGAGAGTACGGCTAGTCCAGCTGGACCGGCCGTACTCTATGATTTTATTTAAAATTTTATTTTATTTAATCCTAAAAATAATTAACTAAAATTACAATAAATCATACAAATGTTATTAAATTACGAAAATTTTACCATATGTAGAATAAATCATGGAAAGTTAATCTAAAAATGTTCGTGATTTTTTAACATTTGCATGATTTATTATAATTTAACTCTAAAATAATTAACTAAAATTACAATAAATCGTACAAGTGTTATAAAATCATCCAATTTTTACCATATGTAAACCAAATTATTAGAAGAGAATTTGAAAATTTTCGTGATTTTCTAACACTTACTCAATTTATTGTAATTTAACCTTAAAATAATTAACTAAATTTACAATAAATCATACTTAGTGTTATTAAATCACGAAATATTCACCATATGTAGATCAAATCATGGGAAAAGAATTTTAAATTTTACATGATTTTCTAAAACTTGCATAATTTATTGTAATTTAACCCTTAAATAGATAACTAAAATTATAATAAATAGTTCAAATGTTATTAAATCACGAAATATTTGTCATATGTAGATAAAATTATGGGGAGGGAATCTCAAAATTTTCGTGATTTTCTAATATTTGCACGATTTTTTGTAATTTGATACTAAAATAATTAACTAAAATTACAATAAACCGTACAAGTGTTATTAAATCACAAACGTTTTACCATATGTAGAACGAATTATAAGAAAAGAATCTGAAAATTTTGATGATTTTATAACACTTGTATGATTTATTGTAATTTTAGTTAATTATTTTAGAGTTAAATTATAATAAATCGTGCAAATGTTAGCAAATCACGAAAAATTTTAGATTACATTTCCATGATTTATTCTACATATGTTACAAATTTCGTGATTTAATAACATTTGTATGATTTATTCTAATTTTAGTTAATTATTTTTAAAGTTAAATAAAATAAAAATTTAAATAAAATCATAGAGTACGGCCGGTCCAGCTGGACCAGCCGTACTCTCTGGAGAGGACAGCCTGTCCACCCCCCTCCGAGGTTCACCTTGCTTATTTATCAAATTTTGAGGGTTTTTTTATGAACAGTAAACTTTAAGGTTTTTTTTTTAAAAAACCCAAATTTTAAGGTTTATTTTAAAATAAACCCTTAAAAAAATAATAAACGATATTTGATTTATTTGAAAAATTTCCCACATGTTCAACCTATCATTGGTAGATAATAGAAAAATTTTCGTGATTTTTTAAAATTTGTATGATTTATTATAATATTTTTATAAAATATTAAAATAGAATAATGATAAATCGTACATGTGTTAAACAATTACGAAAATTTTCAGATTATCTTCTCATTAAGTAGTGAACATGTGGTAAAAATTTCAACTGAATTCAATATCGTTTGGTAATTTTTTAAATGAGGGTTTAATGAAATTGTTGATAGAAGGTCAAAACTGATAACAGAATAAAAGTACAGAGTTTGGTTTGCCGATTTTTTTAGTACATGGGGCTAACTGAAATACAGTGCATAGTACATAGTTCAAATCGATAATTACCCAATTTATTTTCTGAATGCATTATACATGTTAGAAATGGCATTTTTTTAAAAACAAAATATTTATTTAATAATATTGTATTATTTTATTTCTCTTTCCTAGGTTTTTCACTTCAATTCATAAATTACATGCTTAGATAATATTATTTGATATTTGTTTTAAATTAATTTATAAAGCGATGAGGAATCTTAATAAATTAAATTTAAAAAATACCAAATGATATTCAATTTACTTTAAATATTTACCACATGTTCACTACATCATGAGAAGATAATCTGAAAATTTTCATAATTTTAGAATACTTATACGATATATTATAATTTAACTATTTTATAAAACAATTATAATAAATCATACAAATATTATAAAATCACGAAAATTTTTCTATTATCTTCCCATGATGTGATGGAGATGTGGTAAAAATTTCAAATAAATTGAATATTGTTTAATATTTTTTTAAATTAATTTATAAAAATTTCTCTTTGCGTTCAAATTTTTGAAGGAGAACGGTTTGTCATTCTCAGAGAACGGTTCGGCAAACCGTTCTCCTTCAGAAATTTGAATGCGGGGGCAAAATGCCCCCGTGGTGAGAATGGTAAAACGTAACAAACCGTTCTCCTTCAGACATTTGAACGCAGGGGCATATTAGTCTATCGAGAGGCTATTTTTTAAACGTTTTCGATACTTTAAACTTTTTTTGGATGAAAAATAGTTCAAGCATTTTTTGAAATTTATCCATAGTTTGAGCCATTTTTTAAATTTAACTCTTTTTTAAATTATTGATATCTCGTGATTGAATCAAAACTCCATAAGTCAAGTATTATATAGTTCATAAAAAAAAAAAAAAAAAAAGACACGTAATATTTGATGTCAACATACTCTTTTAAGTATTTTATTTATGAATAATAATACATTTATTCTTTAATCATACTTTTTAATTCTACAACCA
>CM039513.1:1838941-1863325 GCA_022432975.1 Begonia masoniana | reverse complement strand
CTTGTTTTTAACTTTTTCAATAATGAAGTTTTTTTGCATTTAATCCTAGTAATTAACTTGCTATCATCCTGGTCGATGGTAAATTGGTGGAACCCACGAAATGAACGTTGACATAATGGACCATGTTCGGGTTGAAATGGAAGCTAGGGCGTAGTTAGGGTGTACTGGAAGGCTAGAGGCATAGGACAATACTCAACCTGATTTTACACAGGAGGTACCTTACAACGTTCAGTATAATAAATCATTGAATAGATCAAAATGCTGAAGAAATGAGTGTAATCTAAATTAACAAGGTCAGGCCAGAACTATTTGCAATGTCAGTTCAGTTTGTACTGTCTGAGTGAATTACCTTGTTTTTGTGATTAATATTGAAAATTGGATTTTGACATGATTTCAAAGTTTTGTGCATAGATGACTAGATTTTTTCCCTACTGCTAAAAATGCCGCTGTTGGTTTAGTAGGAAGAAGTATTTTTGTATGATAGGTCAATGAGTTTATATTGGTAGAAGCGTGCAGCATTTAACGACAGACGGATTCTAATGTCAAGCCGTGGCAATCTGTATCCAAAGCCCCAGACACTATCGTGGCATGCAAATAGGCGTCACGTATATTTCACGATATTCTCACAACACGGTTTTAATGAGGATACAAGACCTGTGAGTGAGGACTGTAACGCTCGGGCGGGGAAGCCAGGGTAGTTACAACCATTGCTTGATAGAAGAAGAAAAACATTCGAGTTATATGCTGGTACCTTGGTGAAGCACTAACTCATCGGTTCTTTTATCTATACCCCATATTGTTACTTCTAATAGAGTTAAGAAAACAAAAACGGTCCAGCACCATTATTGCCTGCTTTTTGTTGAGTTCGATTTGGTTTATATATTACCTAGACATTAATGCTAGATATAACATATTTGTAACTTTTTAAAACAGGTCATGGATATTTATAATCACATCAACACTTATTTTTGAACTGTTTTTAAAAGGGACTATATTTATTTTACGCCGAGTTTTTAATCTCCTATATTTATTTTACGGCTTTAATAATTTATAATATTTTAAAAGGGAACTAGCCCGATGAACCCTAGACTGTACCCATAATTTCATGTAGCCCCTTATACTAAAACAAGGCAAACTCGAACCTCGTACTATGATTCTGTTGTCGGCTTTGACCTTTTTCACTACTCACGTAAATGCATTGATTTAATTTTAAAGATATCAACGACATTGACTTTGCTTTGACTTTTACCAGCGTGTCACCACACTATTGAAAGATATCTGAAATTTTTGTGATTTTCTAACACTTGTATTTTATTATAATGATTTTATCCAAATAATAAAGAAAATTACAATCAATCGTATAAGTGGTAGAAAATCATGAAACTTTTTCAGATTATCTTCCATGTTTGATGTGTGATAACTTTTCAGTAAATCTTACTATCGTTTTGTGGTATTGTTTTTTAAATGAATCTCATTCCTTTCTCCTTTAATAAATTAAGTTTAACAAAGAATACCAACCACATTGATTTACTTGAAAATTGTTACCAATGTTCATCACATCAGGAAAGAACACTCTAAAATGTTTTCGTATTTTTGAACTTTTACTCGTTTATTTATTTTATTTAAGTTTCTTGTTATAACTAATGAGAATAACATGATACGGTGTTAGGAACATGACAAAATCTTCAGATTATTTTCGATGATGTTATTACACTGTGATAAATTTTTTAATAAATTCAAAGTTTTGTTTAGTATTCTTTAATATAAAATTTAAATTCCATACACTACCGTGAGCTGTTAAAAAAGGCAATGGCCGATAACAAAATCCAGTACGGAGTTCGATTTTGCCATTTTTTTAGTAGAGGGAGCTACCTGAAATTACGGTATAGTATATAAGTAAAATCGGTAATCTTTTCCTTATTTTAAAATTTACTTTTAAGAGATGCCAATGGCCCACCTAAAGAGGTATTTACTATCGGTCCTATTTTAATTATTTTTAAATATTAAACTAACCAAAATAACGAGAGAGTAGGTTTAAAAAGCCTGTGGTAGACTAAAGCTGACTTTGGGTCTTGCGACCCATTGAATCAAGCCCACTTTTTTATTCAAATTTAGGTGCAGGCCTAGCCCGTATCCCGGGCGGCCCGGGTAGGCCTGAAAAGCTTACACCTCTATCAAATATCCAATTTGATTTGCTAACCTTGTAGTCATAAAATGACAAGGCATGTGCAGTGCGACAATCCATAATGACAAACGCGTAAGAATTTGACGCATAACGAATTGTTGTAGGTCTTAATTTAAACGAAAAAAACAAGGTCCGGTAGACGAATGATAACAATGTAGGTGACGAGTTGCGTTTTGATTTCAAAATCATATCTTATATTATTATTTTGTAATAACATCTACACGTGAAGATAGAGAACCCCAAAATTTATTGATTGTGCAGCAGCCACTCATACAAGTGGGACTGCACAATTTCATCATCGTTTGAAAGAGTGACAATACATGGTTTATGAGAATAGTTCTTCTCTCTACTATACCATACACGTTGATCTAACACCAAAAAAAAATCGTACAGACTTCGACCGAAAAACATATAATGGATGCATAGAGTACGAAGAATTGACATTTTGGTCTAATATGATTATTTATATAAATGCGACTATGTACAACGTTGTGTCGCGTATTTAACAATAATTTATTATATTTATTTGGTTGGGTATATTTTTAAAACCAGAAAGTTCTACTCTCTCCTCTCTCTCTCGTTCGAAGCTCCAACCGAAACAATGAAACTACATACAATGTTGTTCATCCTAAGTTTCATCAATTATTGCATCGGGTACTCAAAATGATGTATCGTAGACCTAAACTTCTTGAACCAACCCTATATTGAAAATAGCCATATACATTAGCTTTTATAATTAAAATAAGAAGCTAGAAAAACACAACAATTTTTGGAAACACAGACCAAATAACCCTTTACCAAACTAAATTTATTTAAAAAAAAAAAAAAAACAAAGTTTAAAAAAGTGATATTCCAACTAAATCATCAGAGAAAGTATTCAAAGACTTTTATTTATTTTTTTCCACTTAGAATCAAATCCTTTCCTGGCTCTTCCTGAACAGCTTGTGATGAATATGCTGAGCAAAGGTTCCGCGGTGGGAAGATCGGCGGCTCCGCCTCCGACACCCACCTCCTGTAGTGGCTTCAGAATGATCTTCTCCTTGGGCGGCTCGCAGAAACAGCCCAAGAAATCCTCACTTTCTCTTTGTTGACAAGTTCCCCTATGAAGAATGCTCTTATATTTTCCATTGCTCAATACTCCAATCGTGTCTCCGATGTGCATAATTATCGAATTCGGAACGCATTTCGCCGTTATTCCAGTTGTCGTTGTAGAAGAGTTGCAGGCCGGGAACCATGTTATGGAGGATGAAGGTTAGAGCGCTGACGTCTGTGTGAGCTTCGACACCTATGGCTAGCTCCGGTTGAGGGCATTTTGGTAGTAGTTGATTTTCATTTGGAGAAGAAGCTCTTCTATCCCTCCGACTTCTTTCTCTAGCCGTCCTTTCTTCTAATCCTAACCCAATCGAGAGGATCGAGAGGATTTTTGTGGCTAAAATCCTCAGTTGTTTTGCATATTCTGTCGTCACTTCTCTGCATAATTAAGAAATAATTAAGAAAAGATTAGTTTAATTACTCTAACTAATCTCTTACCTACAAGTCTTTCTTTCGTCTTTATGAGTCAAGATCTGCTTTTTTGTTTCTTTTTTTTTTTTTTTTTTTATAATCAAAGAAGATTACCTAAGGTGGAGAAAGGTGAAATTATGTGAAATTTAAGTTTAGTCTGTAAAAAAACATGAAATCAGGCCGAGAGGGTATGGTTAAAACAGATTAAGATAGAAACTTTAGTGTAGAGATGATCGATCATGCTAAAAAACCAAATGGGTATGAATAAAACGAGAAAAAATGAAATGGTATGGAGTAAAAAGACAGAAACTCACGTGTACTCAGTAGGGTTCTTGGCCAAATCGACAAATCACGTTTCTCCTCAGGATAAACAAGGTGGAAGAAGTAATCTTCCACATCGAGCTGTCCACTGGCATTATTTGCTAACTTACTGCCATACCCTTGAATTTTACCAGAAGCTTGATCATTTGCGTATTCTCTTTCTCCTCGATGGGTTGATCGAAGAACACTCTTCCGGCCTCTTTCACTCGAGCAATCAGCTCGTCTGAAACTCCATGGTTGACCAGATGCATCACTCCCAATCCAGGCCAGCCTTCTTGAGCTCCTCATGACATTTTTCTCGCACAGACTGGTCTTCTGAATCGATGTCGTTTAAATCTATGGTGGGTACTTGAGGTCCTTCGCGTTTTCTTTCTTCTTCGAATACGTCTCCGATGCTGTTGAGTTCTTCTTGAGGCCTTACGTACTCCTTGGGGATTGACAGAATTCCACTGCTTGCTAAGCTTTCTACTCTTGAAGCTACTGAGATAGACATCCTCTCTCTCTCTCCTCTTTCTCTCTCTAGAAATGCGATGTTAGTGTTGGACAATCCCGTTTGTTGCAAAGCTTTAGGTTTACTGGCTTTATAGATGGAAGAACATGCCCATAATAACTTTCTTAAATGACTTCGATTTCCTATGAAAAAAATCCCCTTTTCTCCCTTCACGATCCAGATGAATTGGGAGAGAAACAAGTAGAGAGATAGAGAGAGAGAGAGAGAGAGATTGGTAGGTCATACACGTGATCATCTCTCTCCCGGCCAAAGAATGAAATTGTAAGGTCAAAGGAGAAGAAAGTTTGGTCGAACTTGATGGAGTGCCAACACTACAAGTTTAAATCTTTCTAGAATATAGCGCCTAATCTTTTCAACACTTGTACCCATTCCTTTCATGTTTGACATTTATATACAGTAAAAACTTTTAACCCCTGAACAGATTGTTTTTAAAATACTCTTAAACTAATATCGCTGCCTATCTAACTTTCAACTATTATAATTTAACAATCTAACCCATCACGGCCCTTCAATCACACCTCCTGTTCTAGAACATGGAACCGATTTAAAAATAACGGTCTCTCGTTCAATCGGAAAGATCGTTGTGGGGAGAGGAGACTCCCCGTTTCATGTGCGGTGCACGTAGAACTAGAACTTTTGAGTCGGCCCCCTATTATAAAAAATTACTCTTGAGACGGGGGGCCGTCTCTGTAGATCATTCCCCCGTTGGATCGGCTCCTCGTTGCTTTCGCAACGAGGGGTCGTTCACCCAGATCGGACCATCATTCTCAAAATTAAGGTTGAGAACGTGGGTTCTTCACCTTCAACGGAAGGTCGATCTCCGATAGTATATATGAGATCGGCCCCCCACTTTCAGAAAATAAATTTTTTTTTTCTCAGCCGCCGGGATTCCAACCCAAAATCCTACCATTTCACACCCTCACCTTGTTTATTTCTCTATCCTTGTTGGTTTACTATAACTATTATACAAAAATCTGAAAAATTCAAGCCTTAAAACCCCCCAAAAATTCTCATATCCGAGCCCTTTCAAATGACCCCTGTTAGTGATTTTCTACACCCTAACGCAAGTGCACATGTCGCTAACGAAGTGATAAAGTAAGTAAAAGTCGATCCCACGAGGATATTTTTAATCCAATTAATCTTTCTATAAAATAAAGATGAAAATATAGAAATTAAATAAATGGTAAGAATATGATGAAGTAAATCTACTCAAAATTAAATAAGACTAAAAATAGAAATGATTTAAAAAAAAGTAATTATAAAAGAAGCCTTGGTTATGATTGATTTCTTCATTACATGCATTTAATACTGACGCTACAGCATTAATCTTGTACAGCAAGAATAAAAATATTTATAGGTTTCTTTCGAATTGCCTATGTAAATTCAATTTTAGAATTTCTCTCAACTTTGAAAGAAGGTAACTAACATTGAATTTCTATAAACCCTATTATTAATGCCAATTGAATTAACGTTAACTACTTTGCAACATATTAATCCAATTAATCATTAGTGCATCTTAACATTTATATTTACCCGTTGATGTAATATAAACATGAAACATCAAACTATCTGTCGATATGAATTGAATTAGAAAAAGAATATCACGAAAGATTGTTACAAGTTAAATGCATTAGTAATACTACAGCATTAGTCACAGCACAACAAGAATTCATAATGTTTCTAGGGTTCTGTCGAATTGCCTAGATAAATTCGTTTCAGAATTTTCTTTTCGACTTTGAAAAGATAAAAACTTAATCCAAATTTTTTATGTAAATCTATTCTTATTACCAAATAAATTAATGTTAGCTACTTTGCAACAATTTTAATTTATTTAATTACTCATGCATCTTAAATTCCTGTTTATCTATCTATACAATATGAACATGTGAATTTAAATGTGCATATCGACAAAATTTAATTTACGCAATAAAAACCATGAGCAATTGTGCAATGAAAAATATGTAGCATTCATAGATCAATAATAAAACATGTAATGAGTACTCTCTCCTAACTAAGTTAAAAGAAACTAGCTTAAAATCATAAAACTAAAAATAATAGGGTTTTTTTCAAAAAAAACCCTCAAGTAAGGGTTGGCAGCGAAAAAACCCTTAAAAGTTACTATTCATCGAGAAAAACCTCAATGTATTGAAAACATTCGATTTAAACCTGGCAGGGGGGGTGAGGAGTACGTACTCGGTTACCGAGTACGGCCGGTCCAGCTGGACCGGCCGTACTGAACTCGTTTGTAATTTTTTTTGCAAACTTAGGAGGCCGAGTACGGCCGGTCCAGCTGGACCAGCCGTACTCGGCCTCCGAGTACGGCCCATAAGAGGCAAAACCCGTGACATAAATCACGGGTTTTGTCCTCTAATGCCGAGTACGGCTGGTCCATTTGGACCGGCCGTACTCTGCAGGCTAAAACGATATTGTCTCTGCAGAATTGTCTGAGAATTTCAAATTATCCAGTTATGGAAGATGGGTCGCCCCTTTTGCTGGAAGAATGCTGCTGCTGCTGTTGTTGTTGTTGATGATGATGAAGATCAGTTAATTCCATCTCCTTCTTCCTCAGAAGCAACGCCATTTTTTCAGTCAGAAGCTTGCTTCTGTCGTTCTCCAGCCTCGCTCTCTCCATTTCTCTCTCCTTTTTAATGCTGAATTTAACCCATTTCAGCCTCTGTTTCTCCAGCTCAAAAGCTTGAATTAAGCAGCCAAGTTTCTGCTCCTCTAATTCCAGCAGTTTGCTTTTTATCCAGAGCAGCTTCTCTCATGGCGTCTTTCAAACGTCCTGGTTCAGACCCATTATTTCGCTGTTCAATAGCTGTATTTGCAGGGAAGACGAAGAAGATGCAGAGAAGCCCTTTCTTCGCCTCTTGCGTGAAGCTCTGTCGTCGGTTTCATCGTCTTCTTCAATTACATCATCATTTTCTGCTTCGTCTTCGTCTCCTGAGTCTGATTCTTCATCTTCCTCGTCGTATTCGTCTTCCACCATTTTAAGCCGCTCAGCTTTGTCTTTACACAGATTAGCCATCGCCGATGCGTTTTCCGACGAGTGAAAGCATCGTTGGTGTGGGAACTGCTGGTGGTGAGCATTTGATGGCTTTGCCGCCATTTCTGGAGAGTAATGAGCTCCAGAACTTGCGTGGGAACGGTGGAGAGTACGGCCCGTGACTGAAGTCACGGGTATTTGCATGCCGAGTACGGCCGGTCCAAATGAACCGGCCGTACTCGGCACTAGAGGACAAAACCGTGACTTTTGTCACGGGTTTTGCCTCCTATGGGCTGTACTCGGAGGCCGAGTACGGCTGGTCCAGCTGGACCGGCCGTACTCGGCCTCCTAAGTTTGCAAAAAAAATTACAAACGAGTCCAGTACGTCCGGTCCAGCTGGACCGGCCGTACTCGGTAACTGAGTACGTACTCCTCACCCCCCCTGCCAGGTTTAAATCGAATGTTTTCAATACATCGAGGTTTTTCTCGATGAATAGTAATTTTTAAGGGTTTTTTCGCTGCCAACCCTTACTTCAGGGTTTTTTTCAAAAAAAACCCAAAATAATAATATGCATAAAAAAAATTAAAAAGTAGAATAGAAGAAGAAAGCTGAAGAAAAATGTCTTCGGTTTCTTGCTGCAGATCCAGATCTCCTCTCCATCTTCATCACTATAAGTCTCTATAAAAAATATTCTACTTTTGTTCTGCATGTCATGCCCATTTTCTCTTTCCAATTTGATTTTTCTTAATTTTTGCCTTTTTTTTTTCTCTCCAATTTCTTTTATTGTTCCACCTTTTAAGTGGCTATTTCTAGAATGGCTTCTTTTCTCGTTCCACGTGTTTCACTCATTTCCAATTCTCTTTCTTCAAATTAGTTTTTCCTTCCTTTTTTGTCCTCTTCTGCATGCCAGATGTCTATTGCTTTTTGTCGTCCACGCTTTCCAATCGTCCATGCTTGTCTTTTAGTGCTTTCCTTTTTAGATTGTCATTGTTTCCATCGTCCATTTCTCACAGTCGTCCATCGCCACCTCAGCTTCGTTCATTTCTCTCCAAGTCGTCCAGGGTTGACCGTGCTTCTCTCTGTCGCCCACAGTTGACCGTGCTTTTTTCTATCGTCCACGCTGCTCAGTTGTCCAAACTCCCAGATTCTGCTCCCTGATTTATGTCCTTTATTTATGGTAACAATTGCTTTATTTTCTTTTTCTTCCAGATTTTGGTAATCTTCATTGATTTTCTATTAAAACACTGATATCCCATTTTTGCATTTTCCCGCTAATAACTCTGCATTCAAAATATAAAATTCGAATTAATGTTGAAAATCTGCTTTTAATAAAAAATATGTATGAAATATATTTAAATTTAATCACGGCACTGATCATGTAGCAATTATAGTAAATTTCCTTAATTTCTTCTAAAATTCACTCAAATCATACAAGTTAAATTACATAAAAATAGTATAAAATAACTCTAAATTTAGAGTTATCAACCCCCAAATCAGACTTTAAACGAAAGGCCCCGTAACAAGCAGGTCCGTCACAAAGTGGCCTAACAAACAGGGTACCGTTGTCACAAGGTGCCCCGACATACCGGGCACTGCCATCACAAGGTGCTCTGAGTCAAGGGTCGCGACCGTCAACTGGTTAATTGTCGAATGAATTTCGAAATCAGTAGTGTGAATAGCGGTTCGAGCGGGATATGTCAATCAGCTCAATTATTAATGGGAAGGTTGTCAAGTTTAGTGGTTGGGAGTCTTTGGAGATCAAGGAGATGTTTGACATAATTTCCTTGCACGGGGTGTACGGGTTGAGAGGAGAGAGCTGTGACATAATTGTTCGCTTAGTTTATGCGAACTTAAACCCCACTTGGAGAATTGAGTGGTTGAAGACGTACATCTGCGGTACAGAGATTACCATTACATTATTCTACCTCGGAATGAACATACAAATTTGGTGAGCTGCATGAATCTCTATGTGATTGAGAAGCTATAGAACAACAAGATGTTCGACTATGGCTACCTGATCTTAGGTCACATGTATGAGTTCGGTCAAACATGCAATAAGAACCTGTCGTACGACACCTTAATTCAGAGGATGGTCGAGCGATCTGAGATTCAGCTACCTAATGGAGAGCAGAGGAAAGCATTTTAAAGTATTTTCGTCAACAAGTTCGCCCTTGATGTATGATTCTCTTAACAAAATAACTCTTCCGAGGCTGGGGGACCGCCAAGAGCCATTTTGTTAAAAAAATTGTAATTTAAAGACAATTTTATTACCGAAAATACTTTAAAATACAATTTGTTAATCACCAACCTCTCAAATTATCACATGTCCTATGTTGTAGTGACTAGTCAAGAAGATGTCTTTGCTTGATTTTACTGCACATAATACAACAAATTCAGAATCTATTCGTGATTGCTTTGGTAGGCAAACGTGCCTTTCACGGAAATCCGCCATTTCTTCTAGAAAATTTGAAATTTGCTTACTACTAATACTAAGTAGGTCAATATGTCACTTAGTCCACATTTATTAATCAAATTGAAATTAAAATTACCCAATTGAAAAACTGTCAATCCTAAAGCTGTCCAATTGATGGGGTTGCTATTTTCAAACTGCAATTAATAGTTAGTCAACGAACATAACAATTTGGGTATAGTCTAGAATATTATATGTAAATGTAATTTTCATTATTTATTTAATAAGAATTAGGTGAAAATAAGGTACATTTGGAAGTAGGAAGGAGAAAAACTAGCTACCCTTAACACACATGCTTAGTTGTCACGTTTCATCTAACAATCTAATCCTTGTGCATCGAATTATAATAATTAATTTATCTTAAACTATGCTTAAAATTAATTCTTTTTTATGCATGGACGTTACTTTTGAACTTCAGTTGATAATAATAATATTATTTCTTAGATGATGGGTAATAGTAATTAAAAATTTCATCTTTGGTACTCAGTGCGAAAACATTGAGAAGTCAACTACACTAAGTTACAAGTTAATAACACGATGAGAAATTATGAAAACACATATTTTGCGTGTGTGAAAATAGGTAAGATTTTGGCATAGTTGGAGCGTTCGAGATTGAGAAAAATCAAAGTAATTTGAAGGCGCAACGAATTCTTAGACTTTTTTCGCATGAATTAGAAAACTTTGGAAATTGAGAAAAAAAGTTGGATTTTTTTTTAATTTTAATTGGATTTTTGTTGGATTAAAGAAGTATTTTCTGAAGTACAACGTGATTGTTGATGATTGATGACTCCACGGATTGTCGTTTAATCATGATATTTAGAGCGTAAATTCGCAAATAAAATCAAATGAATCATGAATTTTGAAAGTAAGTTGAATTTTTATTCAGATTAGATTATTATGTTCAGACATACATATCATGATTTTCAAAAATTTATTTTGAATTATATCTCATTCTTATGACATGTTCTAAGCACAATATGTCGATTTTTATTATAATATTTTTACTGTCACGTTTATATTATGCATGCATATATGTTTTCATTGACAATCATACTAGTTGTGTGCATAGAATTGATCGACCCAAGAGAAAGTCACTAGTTTGATACACACATTCGATCGTTGGAGAATTTATTTGTTTATTCTAAGAATAGAGTAATAAGATAGTTGATTGTCTCGTGTCACTGAATGAAAACTCTAAACCTAATTAGAGTTTGTTGTATTGTGTTTACGATCATCGAGTATCACATTTCTTATATGTCTTTGTCGTGGTTTGCCCGGAGTTCGTGAATAACTTCATTTTCACTGATAATTTTATATAGCGACACTATTTTTATTGAGGCAACCAGTCCAATGAAGGCAATGATATCTCAAAATTCTGTTGATTGTGAGAGTCTAACTCATAATAGTAGAGTGCACAATCTGACATTACTTAAGAGAGTGAAAATTGAGTACTTTATAAGTAGAGTTTTAATTCCTACCTAGTACAACACGTTTTTTGCTAACACCAAGAACAAATCTGTGTGGCTCCGACCAAAGCAAACAATATTATAGTGGGAGCACTAGGATACTCTGGTTTTTCTAAACATATTTTTCAAATAACATTTTTGTCTTTGGTTTTTATACATGATTTTTCTTATCCATACACCACCACAATATTTTTTTTTTTAAACATGAAGTATAACCCTTAAAATCTACATCGAGTTTAATCAATTCTCCTAAAATAACTCCCCGTTCTAAGATTTGAGTCCGGAGAGATTGGAGCTTTTTTATTTAGATTTTGGTTGTTTATTTCCTTGAGAATACCTTTATTTTGGTGAGAAATTGTTCACGAGAATTCAGAGGAGTAGATCTCTCCACCATTTTAAAGCTAGTAGTTGGCGTCTTGGCGACTGGTGGCTTCATCTTTCAGTCCTTATATCATATGAATCTGCCTCCTCTCTCTCTAGATCTCTCTCTCTCTCTCTCTCTCTCTCTAGTATTAACCATAATATATTAATTAATTAAGCGTCACCTAAAATTGCGTGAGATCTGGGAACATTCTGTGGGCAAGAACACAGTTTTTCTTTTTCATTTAAATATTGAAAGTCATTTACTACCTACCTTTCTTTTCATTATTAATATTAATTAAATTACCCAAAAAAACTAGGCTAAATTAGTTAGCATTGTTACAATTTCAATGTGCCATAACACAGTTCACCTAATCATTTTAACTGCTTTCGGTCTATCTCACTTGCAGACACCAAGCTGTTGGTCAACAAGAACGGGTTAGACCCAACCAACCAGCAAGCAGCAACCCATCCCCGTCCCCGTCCACCACCGATATCTCCCACATTCCAACTAAACACATTGAAAGTATGCCGTCGACGGAGCTTGCTTCGATAACCCGATCTTAGTTTCATTTTTCTTCCGGGTCTCGATTGGTCCGTTGCTCGAGTTGAGCCTAATTCGTTTTTTTTTCATGCTTGGCTGAACCGACTTGCGGGCCACGAGCCGGTTGCCGACGAGGATGAATCTAAGTTGCATCTTTTCAAATAAAACAACAAATTAAAAAGGGTCCTAGTAGATGCCACGTGAAAACCAAATGGCAGGAGGAGGCCAAATGCCGACGTTGGCAACCTCTTAAGACACGTCAGCTTCGTACCACCAATAAAACACCAGAAAAAGGTGATGTGGCAGATGAGTCAGCATTAACCAACTTCTTTTAACCAGTTTTGAGTTTCCCTCCACACATTTTCCCACTGCCTTGCCTTTGATCTGTCATTTTCTTCCATCTTCTCCATATCGACACCTCTGCAACAGCGTCCAGATTTTTGGCTCACTATTCGCCTCCAATGGCGGCAAAATTAGTTTCAACTTTTACAGCTCCTCGTCCCCAAACTCATCCAGTTCAGAAAGCTAGAATTTCTCTCTTTCTCTTCGTGGTCTTCTTCTTTGAGGTCCCAGCCAGTTCGATTTATTGGCCGCCAATCGTTTTCTGTTGCAGGGCCCTTGTCCGACATGTGGGACGGAGAGTGTTTCATTCTTTGGGACTATACTATCAATTTCAAGTGGAGGGAACCACCAATACTCTGAAATGCTCAAAGTATGTCTAATTCCACTAATTAAAGACAGTTCCTTTCGATAGACGGCAATGGTGTATGACTCAAAGTGCCGGTTGATTACATTGCCAGGAGGAAGTAATGCTTAATAAGAGCTACATTTCAGGAAAGATGCATCCTGATTGTCCTAAGGCACATTGAGATAGATTTTCGATTGTTGTAAAAATGGCACCAAAGTAAGAGTATTTTTTTGAGTATTGGTGCTGCACAAATTAAGTACATACTCAAAAGTATATCCCTGTATGATCTATAAGTTTATCTCATTTTGGATTCCAAATGGATCCATCAATGGTAGCTTTGCCCGGGAGGGAGGAGGATTTGTAGTTGAATTATCAAAAACAGGCAAAAAAATAATGCTAGAAAGATGAGCAACTATTTCTAGAAAATTCAAGATCTTACACAGTTGTCAAATTGCCAAAAACTGTTTCAAATTTTCAGAAATTAAAACAAGCATTATCGAAAATCTTCGCACAAACCGGCATTGAATCCGTCTTTGGGAAACAGCAAACTTTCGATTTCCACAAGGCAAACAAGAAATTCACTATCACGCAGGAGACACCAAAATTTCTCATAAGATAGCCACATCCAAGTAATCTCCAATCTACATTCTCATAAGTAAATCAGGTAAGATATTTTGACTAAATTACCTCAAACGGAATGTACTTCGAATTTACCTGGAAATCTAGGTCCCCCAGAGCCTTGCCGTCGTCTAAGCGTCTACCGTTTCCATAAGAATGAGTCATCCCCACCTTCAAAAACATCAAAATATTTTTGCTTATAATTGCAGAGACTAAGAGCTGGAAATAAAAGTTATCTGCCACCATAATTTTCACTTCTAGAAGGCTAATTTTAGTCAGAACATTTTTATATTTCTTAAAAACACAAGTTCCAGCAGGTAGACATAAATACAGAAAATGAATATTATAAAAGGATAGAAATCTGAAATAATATGACAATTTCTTTGGCATTTACCTGTTTTAACACAAAACGACCACGCTTATCGGGATATACAAATGCGAACGAAAGTTTTGCGTTTCTTCTACGTGCCTCCGGAGCAACCTCTTTGACCTGAAAATAGATTTCATAGCATCATATAAAGAACAAGTTACATTCATCACTAATGCAAAGAGGTACTATTATTGAAAAAAATGATGCTGTAGTACCAAATCAGTGAGTTCCCGGAGGGTTGCATCTTTCCATGTATAAATCTGAACTTCGTCTTTAGGTTCCTTGCCTCTAACAGCAAAGTCTTCCTCTGTATGATGACTACCAATCTGCAGAAATTTAAACTTAGAAGATGACTAGACATAGCATGTAAAATCAGCTTTCAAGAATAAAATATGAAATTTGTTTATCTTATGCTGCTTCCAGAAACTTCATTAATATCTTAGCACTGAGCCTTAACAGAAATCCTTTCATAGACTCTGTAATTACGAAGCATTTGCAAAGATCCTACATGACTTTTTTTCTCTGAAATAAAAATGAATGTCTAACAGGAGAAAGATCACATAGTTTGATAAAGAAAGACAGAAACATCTAAAAGCTTACTTTGAAGTTCAAGTATTTAGTGTTGCAGAAAATTATTCATTAGATCAATTAGATCGATGAATGTGTAAAGTCATCTAAAAATCAGAGGCAAATGTAATTATAATGAACTCCATATCCCAACTCGCTTTATATCAAAGGAAGTTCAAGCATCCAAAATTTCAGCTACTTGCAGACATCACATTTAAAGAAGCATACCAAAAAAGAATTCTTAAAAACATTACACAGGAAAAATTACAAATTCATCACCAACAGGAGAGCATACCTTAGTAAAAACCCGAAGCAGCAAAGGGCAAGTCTGAATTCCACAGCATATGAAAAACAAAAAAAAAGTGGATCAATGAAAAAAGTAAATGAAATACAGATCATGCAATTAATGAAATAGGAGAAAAATGGAGAAGAAACCCTAAGTAAGAAAAACCTTTTCACGGTCGACGGGTTCAAAACGAGGTCGAGGAGGAGGAGGCTGAGCCCTAGGCTGCATATGAGGACCAAGAGGTCGGCCCGATAGACGAGCCTGGGGCTGAGCTCCGGCTGCAGCAGTTGCTCCTCCGCTCATCTTCTCGTCTCTTCTTTTCTCCATAACGCCGAGCACTGAGTCACAATAATTTCCTCCACTCGTTCTCTCTTTCTCGAGAATTTACAAGCTTCGGCCCATTTCCTTTTTGGGCTTCGAAATTTATCCGCTTTGGCCCATTTAATTATTGGGCTTTAAGCCCAATTTTTTAACTCAATATTTATTCTCTATTTATACTTTCTAATTTTTAATTTCTGGCGTGATAAATATTGAAGGATGCAACTAATATAATAAATTAAAAATATTTAAACTAATTATTAATTGCACTAATTAATGTTTGACAATTCAATAAGTAAGAATAAAAAGCGGAAATTGTAATGTCTCATAGTGTTCTCAGTACAATATTGTCCGTTTTAAGCTGGAGTCCGCACAGAATTGTTCTTGGGATTAACCAAAAATGCCACTAGTATGAACTGGATCCCCACACTGGGTCGTCCTAACTTCACATGGTAGACTGTCACATAAATAGAGTGTAAAACTAGTATTATTATGCTAAAGTTTATTAATACATAAATATTTCGTTACATGTACATTTCAATTTTAGAATATAATATCGTGTAATTTAAGAATATACAAAAATAAAATTATTTAAATACATGTAACAATACAATGTAGATAATTAATTAAAATAAGTAGAATCAAGCACAAACCTCCCACCACGTTGAAGCTCAAAATTCTCAACCCCCTTTTTTATTTTATAAAAACTATAATAATTAATATTTCACATCCTAAATTAGCAAATCACGACCGTCCAAAGTTAATCATACGTACAAAACTGATGATATAGGGCCCACAATTTGATCATCCACTCAAAAGGAAGTAATTTTAAATCAAGATTTGACTTTGACGGTCTGTGATCTTAGTGAGAGGCACGAAGGGAAGAGCTTTATGTAAAGAGTAGTTTTTGGACATTATATAAGACAATGGTTTTAAGCAATTGGGGCATGAAATTGTAGGTTTTCAGGAGAAGTTGGAGCAAAGCCTTAGCAATGGGGAGGTTGAACTTCTTCTTCATCTTGCTTATTTTGGCCATCACCGGAAAATCAATACTTGTGGGAGCCGTCTTTCAACCTAGCCGTTGGATACCGGCTCACGCCACCTTTTACGGGGATGAAACGGCCTCTGAGACAATGGGTTAGTGACAATTTTTTTTCTTGACCAGTTTTGATTTAATGACTGTTCGTATGAATGTATAGACTATCATTTGATTAATATTTCTCTAACTCGTGTATTAATTTAAAAATATAATAAAATATGGCTTAAAAGTTATTTACAGTAATTTATCGTTAGATTACTATTAATAACAACAAAAAATTGAAACAACAGGAGGGGCGTGCGGGTACGGAAACTTGTTCGTGAATGGGTATGGAACAGACACGGCTGCATTGAGCTCAACGTTGTTCAATAACGGATATGCATGTGGGACGTGTTACCAAATAAAATGTTTTCAAGCAAAGGCATGCTACACCAACTTAGCATACACCACCGTCACGGCCACCAACCTTTGCCCTCCAAATTGGTCTCAAGACTCCAACGCAGGCGGATGGTGCAACCCTCCCAGAGTTCACTTTGACATGTCCAAGCCCGCCTTCATGAAAATCGCTGATTGGAAAGCCGGCATAGTCCCGATCCTCTACCGAAGGTACTATTGTACTTACCACCATCTTAACGGTCTTATATCTGACATATGTCTTCTCTTTTATTGTCGATACCTACAAATCAGATGATTTGAAGACTATAACTTTTTCTTTGTAGGGTACCATGTGCGAGGAAAGGGGGTGTGAGATTCAACTTTCAGGGGAACGGATATTGGCTTCTCGTGTACGTGATGAACGTCGGAGGAGGGGGAGATTTGGTGACAATGCAAGTGAAAGGAAGCAAGACAGGGTGGATAACCATGAGCCACAATTGGGGAGCTTCGTACCAAGCATTTGCCACATTGGGTGGTCAATCTCTATCTTTTAGGCTCACTTCCTACACTTCCAAAGAGACTCTTTATGCTTGGAATGTTGCTCCTTCTAATTGGCAAGTAGGGTTGACCTACCAATCTAATCTTAATTTCCACTGATCAAACTTTGGATTCAAAGGGTTTTCTTTTTTGTTTTTTTTTTCCTTTTTTCGGGTCGTTGAACCTTCCGAGCATTATATATTTCTCGGGTTTTCTTGTGTTATAAATGTTGAAAAAACTCGGTTTTTATGAGACGTTACACATTTATAGAAATACTTCCCCCTCCTACAATGACAAAGTAACAAAATTGCCTGACTCGAGCATGGACAATGCCAATTGGGCCTGAGAGCAGATCTTAAACAATGCAAAACAGACTGATCAAAAGGTTGACTCATTTAACTCGTCTCACACTTATATACTTTGACTCATTTAACTTGTGGCTTGTAAATTAATTTGGATTTTTTTTTTTTGGTTGAATTCGATTAATTGGGATTGTTGGATTTTAGTGAATCAGATTTTTTTGGAGCTCATTATCACAATGCAAGAAATATTGGTTATATAGAACAATAAGTTAATTAATTGGGTCGGGATATCATTATTCATGTATATTTTACTATTAAAGTTGATTAAATGCCTAAATAAATGATCATATTAGAAGTTATCACTCTCTCTTGTTACAAGAGTGGTAAATAATAACAAAATAAATAATAATAGTAATAATAATTTTGGGCTTTAAATGAAGCGACCAAAAAATATTCACGTAACGTTTTCGGATCCATGTTTGCGATTGGTGACGGTCGATGCAACGACTAGGTGATAGATATTCCGACCGACTAAAGGTTTAGCCATAATGTTTAGTTTTCTAAATGGGTTAAATCCATTTTAAATTTTGAAGTATGTGTATTTTAACAAAAATAAACTTAAATTTTTTTTTTAACAAAATAAACTCTGAAGGGTCCCCATTTTGTGATGAACAAGTCCTCGTTTCTTTGAAAAAATTAGCAGGGATTCGTGTAATATTTGCGGGTCCCCTCTCAAATTAGGGCACCACGAGGGCACCCGTTCTCCGAGAGCGGGTCCCCGTTCTATATAGAATCAGCGAGAGGGCACCCTCCACCTAACCCCCCTCTCGGGTGAATGAACGAAGTCTATTTTCTTTACCTCCAGCCACATTCTGATAGCTCAAACTAGTGCATAACGCACCTATTCTGACCGCTCTCACTCTCTAGCCATGAATTGTCGTCCATTTTGAGGGATTTTCTACCCAATTTGTGTGCCCTAATTTTTGGTTTTTTCGGCAATCCCCTTCTGTTTTCTCATGCTATTAAGTGAGAACGGGGACCCTCTCTCAAAGAGCGAGTTCCCGCGTGGTGCCCTAATTTAAGAGGAGATCATCAAATATTACACGAGTCCCCGATCATTTTTTTCGAAGGAACGGGGACCTGTTCATCACGAAATGAGAACCCGCCATGGTTTATTTTATTAAAAACAAGTTTTGAGTTTGATTGATTAAAATGGATTCAACCCTTTCTAAATCTATATCTAACTTTAGAATATCGAAATCCAAAGTAGAAATGATGAAGTAAATTATGAAGAATAGAACATAAACATTTAATTATTAATTTCCTAATAATTTATTTTACTTATCACAAAATGTGGTGTAATAACGTGACATTAGAAGGAGATAAGAACAGGGGAAGAAAATATAGAACCACAATTTGATGACGGAGAAATGGAAACAGAATCTTGAAGAAATTACTCACTACTCCATCTTGTTCAACAGAGAAATCATAATAAATGGCATTTCTGAGGTCAATCACTGCCTCCACAATAGCCATCGCTGCCTCTGCTATTCCTGCCGCCGCCATAGCCGTCTCTTATCTCTCTTCTTCTCAATCCCTGAAACCAAGCAGTCTCTCCTTCCTCTCCCCTCGTATTTTAACTCTGAATCGTTTGGGTCTTGTCAGAAGTTTGACCCGCCCACCGTCGGCTCTCCACATGGAAGCGCCAACATCGGAAGCCGATTCCTCTCAGGTTTGATTTTACATCTACAAAAACCCAATTGGATTTTTCTCTGTTTTTATCTAGCGGGTCCTAATCTGAATCTCGAAATTTCTTTGTTTTTTTTTTTTTGCAGAAGGATGCTGAATCGCCTGAGCTTCTGGTGAGTATGATTATTGGACTTTCAATCTCATTCTCAGATTTTGAGTTCTATTTTGTAGTTTCATTGCGGTTCGGGTAGAAATAGAGCTTAAATCCTTACCATCTACACTATTCTTTTGAGGAAAATCGGTTTTATTTGCAAATACTGGTCACCAATTACAATCAGATTAAGGGTTAACTTCTGATATGCTGCTGATTTGGTACCAGACGGAGTACATGGTGGATATGAAATGCGAGGGATGTGTTAATTCCGTGAAGAACAAACTGCAGACTATCGACGGTGAGCCTGAATCAAATTCTATGTTATTATTTAGACTTGCAGAAGCAGCTGTTTTTTGTTTTAGATTTAAAAACTTGTTTGGATTGTAAAACGTTCTCTTGTATTGTAGTTTTTCTTCTGCAGAATGTCATTTGAATATAGTCTTTCCTGTAATTTATCAGGAGTAAAGAGCATTGAAGTGGACCTCGACAATCAGGTGGTTCGAATCCGTGGTTCTACGACTGTGAAGAACATGACCAAAGCTTTGGAACAGACCGGACGGAAAGCTAGACTAATCGGACAAGGGGTACCCGACGGTAGCTTTCTCGATCTTTTTTGGCTTGAATTCAGTTCTTGTTATATCTTTCTCAGTAGCTTCTTTCTGGGTTTAGTTGCTTTGTAAATCATGTGGCTGTATTTTGTTTTTGTGCAGAATTCTTAGTGTCGGCGGCTGTTGCCGAATTCAAAGGTCCAAAAATATTCGGAGTGGTTCGATTAGCTCAGATCAACATGGAATTGGTGAGGATTGAAGCCAACTTTAGCGGCTTATCTCCCGGAAAACATGGCTGGTCGATCAATGAATTTGGTGATCTCACAAGAGGTGCTGGCAGCACGGGAAAAACGTTCGATCCTACCGACCGAGAGCCTGCTAATGAGGTCTACTTCGACCTATATGCCTAATTTCTTCTCATCGAGTTCTTACTCCATTAACTTCATTGTGCAGAGAATTACACCGAAAGAATAAATTCTAAATAACTCGGAACAACGAGTCCACGGAGATTGAAAATGATATCTGATTGTTGACTAGCTTGTTTCTCTGTTTCAGCCAGTTGGTGACCTGAGAACATTGGATGTCGATGACAACGGCAACTGTTTTTTCTCCGGGACCAAACGAAAACTGAGGATTTCCGATCTCATCGGACGATCAATAGCAGTGTACGAAACTGAAGACAGATCCGATCTCGGCATTGCAGCAGCCGTAATTGCAAGGAGTGCTGGAGTTGGAGAGAATTACAAGAAGGTATGCACTTGTGATGGCACAACCATATGGGAATCGACCAATTCTGATTTTGTCACAAGCAAGGTCTGACTTTTCGGCCGATTCGGATATTCTTCGTTGTCGAACAGATCTAAGAATAGTTACAAACCCAAGTATGTGGCAATATCCAGAATACGCTCTTACATTTCACGAAATATCGAAATAGAAATAAAGATAACTTCTAAACGATTGGTGCTGATCCAATTCACTTTTGCTTCCTCCTTTCATTCCTCACCTCAAATCCGTCGTTTCCCTGTCGAAAACACCCAAATATCGGGATTAAATCACGAAAATAAACTAAACTGAAAACCCTAACTTTCATGAGCAAAATTGAGATGGAGGAGGGCTCACCGTCGAAACTTCCTTCACGAGAGTTGCTCCTCTCGTCGAGACGAAGCGATTGATGCCTTGAACGCGTCGAACGATAGTCAGAATCTCGTCAGCCGATCTCTCTCTTCGCGGCTGTCTCCCTCTCGATTTTGCCCGTGAAAGTTAGGGTTTTCGGTTATTTTCACGATTTAAGCCCGATATTTGCGTGTTTTCGGCAAGGAAACGACGAATTTGAGGTGAGGAATGGAAGGAGGAAGCAGAAGTGAATTGGATCAACACCAATCGTTTAGAAGTTATTTTTATTTCTATTTCGATATTTCGTGAAATATAAGAACATATTCTAGATATTGTTACATACTTGGGTCTGTAACTATTTTTAATTTTTCAGTATTTCTATTATTGCTCGTTTTCTCATATTTGTTACATTGAGGAGTCTTGGATTATTGCAAAAACTTCAGCACTCAGCCTTAGGCTAGACGGTGGATTTCTCCGAGGTTGATCGTTTAGCCTGGCGTTTCTGTCTGTCCCCTTCCCGAGTTGTGACAAATATTTTGTTTGGTTTTGAAGCTAATTGAACGAATACACAATTTATAGGTTACTTTAATTTTTGTTGCCGCGATATTATATGAACAAATTGAACGAATGAATGAGCATCACAACCTTTAGTCAAAACTTGATTTTCATCAACGAGTCAACTTATCATCGTCTTCACCATCCTCAGGTTTGACAATATCTTTCAGTCTCTAATTTAAAAAATGAAGAATCTTATTATACTATTTCAAACATATTTGTTGATGTGACAAATAATTTGTTGATGTGATAAATAATGATTGATACAATTATAATACTAATAAAATAATAAATCAGTTATTGATAATTTAATAAATTAATTGTGCAAAATATTATCATTACCTAAACTTACATAATCCTAATTACATAAGTGACTTGAAAACGTCATCACGGTGTCGTGGTGTAGTTGGTTATCACGTCAGTCTAACACACTGAAGGTCTCCGGTTCGAGTCCGGGCGACGCCATTTATATAATATTTTTATACCTTTTATATCCCTATCTTAATCCAACGGTTGGTATTTCTATTCATGTAAATCTAAATATCCACAATCCGATTAGATCCGCTTTCACACGTCACTCGTTAGTCCATCGTCATCCTCGACCTAGATCGTAGACTCACACAGTACAGTACAGTGCTGTTCTTTTCTTTTTTCTCTCTCTCTCTGAAACAAAAATTAGATCTGTAAGAGAGAGAAAGTGAAGGTTGTTGGGTTTTCCCACCCTTCACTCCTCTGTTTCTCCCCCTCGCCAAATGGTGGAGGCACAGTCATGGACGACCCGGCGAATGAGCAATCCTCGGTTGGAAACCACCACTGCTACGGCGGATGAAGTTATCGACATTCCGCCGACGCCTCCGAGCGACGTGAGAAACAGCAGCTCGAACTACGCTGGCGGATCGTTCAACAACTCTCCGACCATTTTAACCGCTCTGATCATTCTTTCTTGGTACTTGTCTAATATTGCTGTTCTCCTCCTCAACAAGTATCTCCTCAGCTACTATGGCTTCCGATTTCCAATCTTCCTCACGATGCTGCATATGATTTCCTGCGCCACTTACAGTTACATAGCCATTAATTTCCTCGAGTTAGTTCCTCCGCAACACATTCTTTCTCGCAAACAGTTCCTCAAGATCTTCGCTCTTAGCGCCATTTTCTGCTTCTCCGTTGTCTGCGGTAATACTTCCCTTCGTTACCTTCCGGTATCGTTTAATCAGGCAATCGGCGCTACGACGCCGTTTTCACCGCCATTTTTGCTTTTGTCATCACCTGTAAGAAAGAATCTGCAGAAGTTTACCTCGCTCTTATGCCTGTGGTTTTTGGGATTGTTCTTGCCAGCAATAGCGAGCCATTGTTTCACCTATTTGGGTTTTTAGTTTGCGTCGGTTCGACTGCTGGGCGGGCCTTGAAATCGGTGGTTCAGGGGATTTTGTTAACCTCTGAGGCAGAGAAGCTTCATTCGATGAATTTGTTGCTTTACATGGCTCCAATGGCGGCCATGATTTTGCTTCCTTTTACCCTTTACATCGAAGGCATGTTGCCGCATTACCGTCGAGAAAGCGAGAGGAGATTCATATTTGTTTTCTTATTGCTGGGTAATGCGACTGTCGCCTATTTGGTGAATTGACTAATTTCTTAGTGACCAAACACACCAGTGCACTCACACTGCAAGTTCTCGGAAATGCTAAGGCAGCTGTGGCGGCCATAGTTTCCGTTTTGATCTTTCGAAATCCAGTTACAGTTATGGGAATGGCAGGATTTGCTGTAACAGTTATGGGGGCTGTTCTTTACAGTGAGGCGAAGAAAAGAACGAAGGCTGCAATTACTCATTGACTGGGAAATTTCAGCAGAAAGTGATTCATTTTTGGCATCAGAAATTCGGGTTTGTTTCTGCTTCTTCTTCGATCGACTGGTCTGATTTTCTGCTTTTTTTGTCGAAGTTGATTCATATAATTTGAAGGGGAAGGATCAAAGCCAAGTGATGGAATTTGTCTGTATAGAGAATCCTGTCTGTAATAAAAATCAGATGTTCATTTTGATTTCTTGTTTCAGTTCCTGTTCTTTTGTAGTTTTGAATGGCTATCGAGGTGTACAAGTTCTGATATCGAACCTTGCTGGCCAGTTTTTACAGAGAGTTGATGGAGACGACGACGATGGTGGTGAAATTATGAGTAAATCATGAGATTTGGTTGTCTTTGGAAGTTTAGCTGTTGATGATGCACCTCTTTTGTGTTTTAGACAGGATGTTCATACCATTAGCAGACTCTGAGATTTACCCACCTGACTGGTTGGGATTCTTGATCAACTATGATCTCATTTAGGTTAAAAGTTGTATCTTTATCCAGTTCTAGCAATTTAGAAGATGGTAGCAAAGAAATTACGTTTTGGCGATGTCTAAGAAAAATAAGTGAAAAATCTCTTCAAACTTAGAAACGTTAGCAAAGAAATTACGTTAGCAAAAAAATTACGTTTTTGTCACGCCATCTTTCTCTGCTAGATGATTTCTAAAGAGAAACAACTCTCCATAAAGCAGTTTTGGCGGTATCAAGAAAAATAAGTGAAAAATCTCATCAGAATCGCCAAAAACGCAAACACTGTTCTATCAAGGAGCGTTTCTCTTTGCAAATCCCCTGACATTGAAGACCACGTAACAAAAACGTGATTGCTAAAACTTAATTGCTAAAACTATTAAGTTCAGGGGTCATTTGGCTAAAAATAAAGTTCAAGGAGCTACTCAGTTTAAGATTTAAATTTGCACTTGACCCAATAAAATATTATTGCAACAAATATAAAATCAATTACTTGAATCTGCAAGTGTTTGAGTGATAGTGCATAGGTTATCAATGATAGGTGTATTGGTGGGTATGTTACCCATTTTGAC